>JAYXIM010056075.1:0-127159 GCA_037575425.1 Anastrepha fraterculus | reverse complement strand
TAAGATAAAATTATGTTATGTTTTTTTTTCTAGAAGAATCAATGAAAAAGATAAATGCATACATTTGTTCATGACTAAAGCCGACAGCTCGATCAATACTTGAGCATCTTTCCAGCACTGAACTGTCAGCTTTTGCGTAAAAAATGAGGGCGGTTCCATTAAGGCACTTCCGCCGATTAAAAATGCATAGAATGTGATTTTCCAATTTAATAGTCAAGAGGAAAAATTAGAGCTGTGCGTTTATTCGAGTAAGTTGAGTAATCTATTGCCCAGTTAAGCGATTATTCGGTTAACCAAAATTTGTATTACTCGAAACGAGCGTTAGTTGATAAATTTTAAAAATGATTATTCAAAAAAATTTTATTATTCAAATAAATTGCTTTTGATTAATCTGAAGTTCTATTGCTCTAGTAAATTTACTTACATCTTGATTAATTAAAAAATGTACAGTATGGAACAAATAAATAAATACCATAAAAAATCTTGTTCCAATTTTTTTAATTTTAACGCCAAATGTATCAATCAAGTGACAAGTATTTGAAGTCATACGTCACATCTTTACAAGGTGGCGCATAATTTATCACCCAATTTCGTTTTTGAATAACTTTTTCATTAAATAAAAAAAAGGATTTCGAGTGATGGAAGTCTATATTTTTATCTTTAAGCGCTCCATTGTTTGTCATTTTTTATACAGGACCTTGCGCCACCTTGTATAACATAATAATTATTCAGAATATTTCCACATAACCTAATCGTGTTTTTCATAATTTTAAAATTTGGAAATAAATCTTTTCTTACTGTCGTTTCAATTAGTAAATGTAAATTAAATTGAATACCCCGTGTTTTGAGGGTTGTGCTAGGGCTATCTTTCCGAGCAGGCAAGACTGGAAGGAGGGGAGAGTCGGCACGGATATAGGTACCTTTTGTTTTCACTGACGGATCCAAATTGAATCTGGAGTGGGAGCGGGGGTTTTCTCTCAATCAGCGAGAATTTCGTTCTCCTTTAAACTGCCGAAAACGAGCAGCGTTTTTCAAGCAGAGGTCTTCGCGATCCTGCAGGCATGCAAAATGCTTCAAGATCGCTGTTGGGAGGGAGACATTAATATTTTTTCCGATAGCCAAGCTGCGATCAAGGCACTGTCGTCGCCGTATTGCAGCTCTCTTCTGGTGAGCTCCTGTAAGGAGGAACTCAAACATCTCGATCGAGCAGGAAACATCTCCCTTATCTGGGTTCCTGGGCACAGGAACATAGAGGGAAGTGAAATTGCCGACGAGCTTGCCAGGAATGGGTCGAAAGAACCGGTTTCAGCTGTCGCCCTCTCAGACATCGGTGTCCTTTTGTCCGTTGTTAAAGGGAAACTACACAATTTCTTTCTAAGAAAAGCGCAAGACAGATGGAGGTTTGTCTCATCGTGTGCTATTTCGAACACACTATGGCCTCAATACGATAGCAACAGAACGCTTAAGATGATGGGAGTCCCCCGCCATTCAATTTCCAAACTCATTGCGGTGTTAACTGGTCACTGGGTGATCGGCGGAGAAGCTTGGAATTCCGTACAACCCCTATTGCAGATGCTGTAGGGATCCTACAGAGAAAGAGACTGTTGAACATTTTCTCTGCAAATGTCTGGCTCTGGCAGCTAGGCGCTTGAGATTCCTTAGCGTGCCCTTTGGGGATGACTTGAAGAAATTCTCCAGCCTAGATCCCTTTTCTCTTCTCCACTACATCAACAACACTGGATGGATGTAGAAGGTTTTCTCTTCCCAATAAGTTTTCTTTGCACAGGTAATGGTCCACATTATGGTGTCAAAACGGCACGTAAGTGCTACTCGAAGGGTGTCTGGGGTACTCCGGCAAGATTTTCATTATTTAAAAATAGGAAAACCATGTTTTGTTTCAAACAAATTATATCTTAGCATCAAATTCCTCAAACGGAAATATTTTCAGTTTAAACCTGGCCAAAGTATTCGAGACGAAGGGTACTCAAATGACGTTGAAAAGAGGCACTATTCTTTTGGAAAAAAAACAATAAGCGAGTGAGAAAACAAGTCCAACAAAACTATTAATATAACACAAAGTAATAAACCATATAATTAAAAATTAAATTGCATTTCTGCGACAACCGCAAAAACACCAGCTGAGAATTCGATTAGGAACTTAGTTGGACCCAAACTCATGAATGTCTACAAGTGGCAATTATTCAATTAAAATCGTTCAATATACATATGTATGCATGTATGTGTATATTTGTATTAAAAAAATTAATTACTCAACTACATGTCAACACAAAAGAGGAATTGGCAAGAGAACTAGTAACTGAAGGAATAAGAAGTTTCAGCCAATAACCCGGGTAAGAGTCCAATTAACCGGGTGCTCATGCACCCACATATGTATGTAGGGGTCTGACATCTTAATAGAATTAACTGAAAACATACAATTAAAGTTATTTTGATTTCGCAATAACAATAATAATAAAAAAATTCTTTATTGTATGGTATATTGCACAGCTACTCACAAATACATACGAAAAGACGACAATGAATGCGTCGGAAGGGAGATGGCGTTGGGTGTGTTATATAATTCGGCTTGGCATTCATAGGCGCTCCAATAGAAAAGCATGCACGCATACATATATATGTGTGTAGGTGCGCTCATGTATTCTATACCCAACAAAACTTTTTGTTTGTTCTCAATCACATCTCCAACGGTAATTCTCAAGAACATCTCAATAAGGGGTTGAATGTGGTGTATACTCAATTTCTCCACTTGACTTCAAAGGAAATTGGAAAATTGGAGAAATTGATATTAAGTGATATATTTTTTTATTTAATTTTACAATTTGAATTAATTCAATACTTTCAATAAATTATTTAGTTTAAAACTTAATTATTAACACTTTTTTAAGTAAATGTTAGCGCTGGAAAATATTTTTTTTTCTGGTTAGGTTTATACGTACGTATATATATGTATTTATATATATGTATATACATAGACGCCCCCCCAGAATGATAGAAACAAGATTGCGCCCATCAGAGAGTGTGTGACATCACATTAGCTGAGTTGTGCAGTGCTCCCAACCATTTGCTCTTCGCAACAAATTTAGTGCTTTTTTATACCCAAAATGCGAAAATTTTTAAGTTCGGTGTTTGGTTTTTTCTTTTTAATTTAAAGCTACCGAAACTGTAAGTTAAAAAAAAACTATATTATTAAACAAAATAAGGTTAAAAAAGGTCACTCTGACCAGATTTTAGTGCTAATGAAAATTTGTTGATTCTTATAAAATTTGATATTTTGAAAGTGTAAATTTAATTTTTTGTTCCTTTTAAGGTTACGCAAGAACATTAAATGTCCCTCTCTCAACTCTTTTGAACATTGAAAACCTTTTTACACATTTCAAAAAGCGTTTGAATTTACTGAATGCGAATTAAAACCATAGAGGTGAAATCGTTTTTTCCGGTCCTTAATCCTTAGGGGGACCTAGGGCATCAAGAGATGTATTCATAGTAAAAACAAGCAACAAAATACCAGAAAATACTGAAGTAACCATAACGACATTTTTACAAAAAGAGTACCTTATCTAGTTACATAACCTCAAATATAGCAAGAAAGTCGTTCTCTTAACAAAAAAAAAAACAAACGCACATTTAAAAGACAATTTGTCATGCATACAAAGTCCTTTAAGTAATTCAATGAAAATTTGGTATTTTATTTTCTTTAAATGGGCATTTTAGTGCGTTTTCATATCCAAAGCTAGGCAACACCGCAGTAGCGAGAGAGAGATTTGACTGCTGAAAGGAGAAGAACACTAACAATAACCGCAAACGCGGACAATGCGACCAGATGTTAAAAACAAAGTAAAGCTAAATAAAACTGAGTGAATTATTGAACTAATTTTTTAATGTATATATATTTTACAGAATTACAAACATTTCGACGGCCGCCGTAGCCGAATGGGTTCGTGACTATCATTCGGAATTTACAGAGAGAACGTAGGTTCGAGTGCCGGTGATATACCAAAATTCAGAAAAACATTTTTCTAATAGCGGTCGACCCTCGGCAGGCAATGACAAACCTCCGAGCGTATTTCTGTCATGAGAAAGCTCCTCATAAAAATATCTGCCGTTCGGAGTCGGCTTGAAACTGTAGGTCCCTCCATTTGTGAAACAACACACGCCACAAATAGGAGGAGGAGCTCGACCAAACACCCAAACAGGACGTACGCGCCAATTATATATAAACATTAAATTTCAATTAAAAAATGCTAGAAAAATGTCATGAAGAAAGAACTAAAACTCCGAGACTAAATAATAAAAAAAAATGCTAAATCAAGTTACGAAAATGGTAATCTGGCCCTACTGGAGTTAATACGACGTCACTCATTGCCATGCCAAATTTGCTGAGAGCAAAATAACGGTACCACGATAGGCGCCATCTCATTATTATTTCCATCATGGATGTCGCCCATAATGTAAAGAATGTATAGATGTGGCAGACATCAGACCGTTAACCGGCTGTCAGCGATATTGAAGGAATTAGCTGATTGGCTGACGAAACTGGGGTCATGAAAGCGGTTTGCTTACGAAATAACTGAGATTGTGTTGATGACACATACATATATGAACAAAATCAACTCAGCCTAGACTTACATATGTAACTTCGTTGCTGTCTGAACAACGACTGATGGGACAAATTCTGCAGTTTAGTACCCGGTGACGTGGAAGCCGAAGTTACTCTTTTAATTTTGCTTCGGATGATCAATCTTGGTAATCCATCATTCTTACATGGCTCCGTTAGAGTGTTGTTATAAATTCGGGCATACCAACAATCAACTGTGATTGCAATAAGATCATTCTTGTTAAATAGATTATTGTGGGACTCATATCGGTTTGATTAGAAATTATTTTATCGCCTCCACAAAGTCAGGTAAGTGTATTCTGTAATCTAAAATCAGCCTAAATGAGACCAAATTAATTAAAATTGTATTAGATGAAGATTAGTGAAGAATAAGTTCCGTGATAATGGGTGAGTTGATAATGTAATGTACAACAGTTACGTAGTTCACATGGTATCGTAATGGGTTGTCTAGAGGTATTTGAATAACGACCAACTATTTTCGAACTGTCTGAAAATTCTTAAATCATCTGCGGTAACTTGTGAACAGTCTAAATATATTTTTAGCCGCTTTAAAGTTTGCGTCATACAACAATACGACGCCCTTATGAACATCCCGAAAATAAAATCTAAAATTACTGCGCGCATACATACATAGGTATAATACATATTCAAAGAACTATAAGCAAAATTTTAAATATTCGCTTAAAGATTAAAATTGTTACTTTCCGAATCACATGCAAAAGCTTTTTGGTTGATTGGGTATGCTCATATGCATATGTACGATCTTGTCTCAAAACAATGGTAATACATATATACAAATATATATGACCATATATATGTGTATGTATATACATATGTATACATGTATAGGCTTAAGTAAGTGCTCCCTCGACAAACTGCCACTGATAAAGCAATGAAGCGGCCTATTGTCCGTCAGCTATGCTAGATTAGTGCTGGCGACGAATCGCATACAAATCGTGACGGTAGTGAATAATGCCATGTGCGCAAAGTGGAATCTCGCTGGGATTGTTAGCGAGCCCATCACAAGCAGGCAGACAGTTGCATATCTCATATATGGATGAGTACGACTGATCGCTAAAAAATTGTTTGTGCATTAAGAAATGCGGAATGGAAAATGTGAAGATCGCCGAGAACTGTGACAATTTTATCTCTGCAATATATACATAAACACATACATACATATGCGTATGGGAAAATATGTATTTTTTTATTATTTAATGTAACGTTATATGCATGTATGTGTGCATATGTTTTTTTTTTTGATAATCTGCATAAGCAAAGCATCCCACAAAATTAACTGAGACGTACTGTAAATGACAATTTATATACTTATGTATGTGTATAATATATACATACATACTTTGATATCAACTGCGGTTTGTTATGCGAAAGCTTAAATTTAATCACTACTTCTGTTATTGTCGTTTTCGCCCACATAAGTACGTTGTAGTTAATTGAGAGATTTAATGTGCAATTAGCTTTGGTGTTGTACTGAATTTTTAATTATTTTATTTTGATCTTAGTTCCTATCACATTTTACTCATTTACTCAGACATTTCATTCAACACATTTTTAATTTATTCTGATTTTTTTTTAATTTGTACTACTCTTGCAGTAATTTAGCTCAAACCGGAAATATTTTATAAATTTTTATATTATAAGTCACAAGCGAATGAAGAAAATGAAAGATATAAAATATGAGAAAATTAAGTGAAATACAATAAAATCAAATAAGATAAAATAAGGCAAAAAATAAAATAAAAAATGCAAAGTTAAGTAAATAATAACAAGACGAATTACCATACAACAAAAACATAAAAGCAATTAATTAATAAAATAAATATTCAAACGCAGAAAACACACTTAAAAAGCTATACATATATGTACGCAAACATGCACACTTACATACACTTAGATTTAGTGCAAAATTTAAAAATGCTTATGTTAGGGTCGCCTATCCTCATAAAAAACCTTCTCACCTAAGTAGATAATTTAAGTTAGTTTAAAAAAAATCATGAACCAAGCTGCTTTAATTGCATGAATAATAAAAACATGTTTTAAAATGTTTTCCATTTTCATACACTTTTCCTTTCATTCTCGCAGATTGTTATGCGAAGAGTTGCTAAAATATAATAGTTAATAAATTATATGTAATCGGCAAATTAGCAAAGTGAATGGGTCTGGTGCTAAACGAGGACAAAACGGAGTACCTCCGAAGTAATCAAACAAACAGTCGGCTGAGAAAAAGATTCTGCGCAAGACTGTTGGACCTTTGCACGTTGATGACGGCGAATATCGCAGGCGATGGAACGATGTGCTGGATGAGCTTTACGATGGCATAGACATAGCGCACCGAATAAAGATCCATCGGCTAGTTGGCTGGGTCATGTCGTCCGAATGGATACAAGCGCTCCGACTCTGAAAGTATTCGATACGGTACCTGCAGAACCCTGCCGTTCGGAGTTGTCTTGAAACTGTAGGTTCTTTCATTTGTGGAACAACATCAAGACGCACGTAAAACATTACATTTCCCTGTAGAAAATTTTGATAATATGTAGAATTACTGCAATTATTCTTCATATTATCAAAGTTTTTTCCTCTTAAAAAAAGAACGGAGTTCATATTGTATTCATTTTTTGTATATTTGTGTACTTACTTATGTTCGAAAACATTGGCTCATTTCATTAATTTCTTATTTCTTCGAGCTTCTGCTCAAAGTTTCATATATACAAAATTCATAAATTCTACTCGAGTACTTTTCCACCAAAAAATATATCAAAAAAGTACAAAATATCCATTTTTTTTGTTCCACGTTGATACGCACGACACTTAACCACAAACACACAACTGTTCATACTCGAATTTACTCTCGCGTGTGTGGGCCTGCATTTATACACCATTTCATTTATTTGCAGCGATTCATTCGGCGTGTCCGTAAACAAATCAATGCGGTTTAAAATTTCATTCATCGCATTGGGTTACAAAAACTCTAAATAGCAATTTAATAATTTAAAAGTAATTTGATAAAAAATGACTACGTAAAAAGTTTATGTGGCCGAGTAAACGTAATTATTGAGATCCTATCCGTGTGTATGCGAAAGCTTACATTCATATGTACATATGTATATGGTACACAATATATGTATGCTAGTCCCGAGATTACTAGATTTAGGTGTTTCGTAGGTACCAGAAATCCCGAGATTATCTTGTATTCATCCCGGTATCCCGAAAAATGTTAAATATCAATTTGAAAGAAGTAAAAACTTATTTATTACAATAGGTTAGGTTAGGTAAGGTTTGGCAGCCGCATCAAACATAGAGACAACGATGCCACTTAGACCACGAAGTGGGTACGGTGTGAGCCGCGGGGGCTGGGCTACATTTCCCTCTCCATATTGAACCATCCTGAGCTTTTGACAAAGCGTAAAAGGTTGTTGATACCTAAAATGTATAGATTATCTATATTCGTTAAGAAGTAGGATTTTAAAAATCGGTTCCTGCTTCTGGCTTGAGCTGGGCAGGTGCAAAAAAGGTGTTGAATTGTTTCCAACTCCTCTTCATTTCTGCAGCTGCGACAGAAATCATGCGTGTAAACGCCTAATATCTTTGCATGATTTCCTATGAGACAATGTCCTGTGAGGGCCCCTACTAAGGTCCTGATTTGAAGTTATAATACTCTTGGATAGACGTAAATTTAGCCTTGGCCATGTTTGCCTAGCAATTTCACAGGTGTTAACGGTAATCCATCTTTGATTTGCAGAACTGATTAGTGCGTCCCTTATGAAAAGCTTACAAGTTGCGAGAGGTATCTCCATACTGCCCTACAGTTCCCTGGTATATCTCTGTAGCCTGGAACCCAGCATAAGATTATACCATATTGCTTGGCCATCTCATTTAGAGATTGGCGACAACGTCAGACACACCTTGATGTTGTTTGGAATGCATCCAGGGCTCGTAGGGCAGCTTGGCTGACCGATAGAATGCAGACATCCGTTGATGATGTTCTGTTTATCTTTAACCATTTTAAGGCTTCATGAATAGCTTTTATTTCCGCTTGAAAAACACTACCGTGATACGGTAGTTTAAAGGATTCACTAATAGAAAACTCTTCGCAAAATAACCCTGATCCTACACCGGTGTCCATTTTAGATCCGTCCGTGTAGATCTTAACGGGTGTGTTGAGTGTTGGATCTTCTTCAAGCCATTCCAGTCTAGAAATGATTTTCCTTAGGAAATTCCTTTCGAAGCAAAGAATGGGAAGGTGATAATCACAGTCACTGGGTATATCCGTGTAGGAGTTTAAGATGGTTAAATGTCCATGTGTGACACTCCTCCATTGTGAGCTCGCTTTGAGCCTTAAAGCGGAGCAGGCCGCTGAGTATTTGCAGACGAGATCTAGGGGTGGCAGATGTAGCATGATGTCCAAAGCCATGGATGGCGTGGTTTCCATGACGCCACATATTGCTAGTTCCGCTGATCTCTGCACCTTATTCAATAAATTAGAATAGGTGTTTTCTGCATAGCACACCACCAGACAACATTTCCATATAGAAGAATGGGTCGGACGACAGCAGTGTAAAGCCAATGAGCAACCTTAGGTTTAATTCCCCAGGTCTTACCTCAAGCTCTCTTACAGGCATAAAAAGCTAGGTTCGCTTTCCTAACTCTTTCTAAGATGTTTGACTTCCAAGTCAGTTTCCTATCTATGTTTAGTCCCAAGTACTTGGTTTCTTCCGAAATCACAAGAGCTTTCCCCTTGAGCATAATTGGACTTAGCTGAGGGATTCTGTGTTTCCTAGTGAACAATATGAGTTGTGTTTTGTGTTTATTACAATAAACGCTTGTACATTTTCAAGAAACTTAGTTTAATTTTCATTAAAGCTTTATGCTCCAGAGCAGAGCTGGTGATTTCATAGGTACGCGTACCACATTTTTCACATCCACATCTAAGAAGTAGTGTTGCCGAAGCTTATTGATTTTCTGTGGAAGAGCTCAATAGATACATAGCTTTCAAGAAATCACAATTAGTCTTTAAGCTGCTATCTGAGCAGTATCCACTGTTCTTGGCACCTAAAGATGACCTGATGCCCATAGTTTCATTTGGAAGGAAATTTGATGTCACATAGATGTCACGCAATGGAGTAATCCAAAGTCCATTACAAGAGGTTTGACGGATTTTTTCTTTACCGATGGGTCCAAGAATGAAATAGGTTCTGGAGTCGGATGGTATTTAAACGAGAGTAATAGATATCATTATGCTATGGGAGGAATGTCAACTGTTTTTCAAACAGAAATTTTTGCCATCCTGAAAGTAGCCGAATGGATAATTGGGAGGAGATGGAGCGGGAAAGATATTTAAGTCTTCAATCACAGTCAGGCTGCGCTAAAGGCTCTGGAGAACGCAAAGCAAACCTCAAAGATTGTTCAAGAATGTAAGAAGAAGCTTAGTTCTGGCGCAAGACAAAACAGGCTTGTCAGTTTGTCAACAATATCTTTGCATAGTGAAGAAAAATTTAAAATTTTAGCTTTGATCGAGAATTCCAACAACAAATAAAAAAGCAAACAAAAAATGTACACACATTCCATTACTGAACTTGTCTACGACTATTAGGCGCCAACAGTTATTAAATAAACACACACATTACAAAAACAACAGCAAAAAAGATGCTTACTCTATTTAAAAAGTGGCAAAAAAATCTTTGCATAACTGATGGGTTCAAGGTGAAATTGTCGATGAATTGGCCAACAGTTGATCAGCGGTTCCCCCACAGGGACCAGATCCAATAATCGGAATCAGTTCTATAGGAATCAAGAAGTTGATCAGCGATTATGTTTACAACATACATAAAGAGCGATGGTGCGACCTGGAACGCTACAGGACTGCAAAGTATTTTGTGACAAGCCCGAACAAAAAACTGTCGGACTTTCTTCTAAAACTTGGAAGAACACGTTCGTTTGATGGAACACGAACGGTAATAATACCATTACAGGACACAATCCATGGGGTCAACATATGACTACCATTGGAATCATTGAAGACCCGATTTGCCTGTCTTGCTTTGAGGAGGCGAATGACACTTGAGCAAGGTTACGAATTTTGGGTTCCGATGTCATGAGAACAAGTAAAATTCGTTCTCTCAAACTGGTGGATATGTTCAGATTTATCAAAGAATTATGAAAGTATTCACAGGTCTAACTACCTCTATCCCTCTATCCTATCCTATATTTTTCCTTCAGTTAATTCTCTCCTTTCCTCCTTAACTTTCACTTCAACTTTCACTTTCTAGAGCTTTAAATACAATGGGCTCTTTAGTCCGAGGAGTTACCAAATATCTCGGTGCTTCCTGGCTCGAACTTTATAATTTCGAATTTCGAGCACTCTTTGCGAAAGGAAAATAATGGAATCGCTAAAATGGCTCTCGAGTGGAACTAGACTTTAGAAATAGACTTTAGAATAAATCTGTTTAGAGGCTTTGCGATTGCAAATTCTTGTTTAAAAAAAACCACTTTGTATTTGGGTTTTTAGATAGGTAGTTGAAATGGTTGAAGTACCACTCTGGCACTCCCCAAGTAGCACCAAAGCGCCGTTTTGATACCATTATAAGGCACCAACAGGCAGATATCTACACACAGCCAGTGCTGTTGATATATGTTAATAGAGAAGATTGATTGAATTTAGGTTGGCGCACTGCCCTAGGCTGTCGAAGGAATGAGCTCGCAGTGGCCTTAGTCGTCTAGCTGTCAAACCCGGACATTTACTACAAATGTATTCAACAGTTTCCTTCTCTGAAAGGTCCCCACTGTTTCTGTGTTTCTGCACTGGAGGTTAAATGGTAAACCTATCTTTTCCGCGTGTGTACCCATCATGCAATGACCGGTAAACATAGCTACGAGTTCGGAAATTGAATTGCATGGAGTCCCCATGGCTTTCCTAGTTCTACGTCTATTCTTTCTACTGGGGCCAAAAGGTTTTCGCAATAGCACACGAACAAATGGAGCTCCATTTGATCTGTGCTCTTCTGGGAAATAACTTGTGCAATTTTCCTTTAACAACAGTCAGTGGGATGCCTATGATCGGATGCGTGATACCAATTCAGTTGACGCCTTTCTGGTAAGCTCAGCAATTTCATTTCCCTTTAAGATCCTATGTCCTGGAACCCAGATCAATAATATCTTACCTGCATACCCAAGTGATTTGATCTCCTCTTTACAGCAGCTGAATAGTTTAGATCCGTACCATGGCGTCGTCAGAGCCTTGATCGCGGCTTGACTATCAGAAAAAATGTTATTATCTCCCTCGCTCCCACATTTCCTAAGCATTTCGCATGCCTGCAGGAACGCAAAAACTACTGCCTGAAAAGCAATAGCAGTATTCAGCAATTTTAAGGAAATATATAAATTGGAAACCCCTACTCCGACTCCCAATTCCAACTTGCAGCAGAGGTACCAGCTTCGGGGCAGATTTTCCATTCGTTCCAATCCTGCCTACTTGGAAATATTGTCCTGACATGACCCTCAAATTCCAGTTTGCGAATAGAGAGGTCTGTACGAAGTTCAGAGAAATACGGTTTGAGAGATTATCTCCACAGACCAACCTCCTTTAACCTGATTTCGCTTTCGAATAGCGATGGAAATAACGTACAAGTCGATGGCAAGTAAGTGCAAAACGACATTCAGGGCAGCACTGAAGCAATTTATACATGCAGTCCTTTGCACCCTCTCCAGTTTAGAGATATTATAGCCCTTCCGAAGAGTTTTCTACCAAAAAAAGGGTTTTTAAATATTCTACAATTTAAAGAATTTATTAATTTAAGGTACAAAAAATTATAGACAAATTATTTTCTATCTGTATCAATCTCACTGTTGGCCCCTATATTTGCGGAAAAACGTCGAGACGCACACCACAAATAGTAGGAGGAGCTCAACCAACCACCCAAAAAGGGCGTAAGTAATTTTAAGTGATGCAGTTTATCTTAAATTTTAAATGGTTTTGTTTTTTTTTGCCACTATCTAGACGACGTCAGCCGCTGTGATGCACAAAGATACTTCTGAATATGCACGATACCCGTCGCGAGAGCGTTAAGGAATACTTTATAAATAATAAATATAATACTTTAGTATTTTACAAAAATACTTTGTAGTAAATAAAAAATATTAGATGCGCAACTAAGTCCCCGCTATTTGTCAATAAATGCCGCCAGTAGTGAGTGATAGGCGATTCTAACATAACCTAAACGTCATATTCAAGCTTAGACATATGGTAAACAAACTACTTCGACACATTAGTGATTATGTTTTGGTATCATAATCATATACTTTTGGTTTTGTGAAAATGTCTGATTTTGTGCCAAGTAATCGTAATTTGCGGGAAGTGTTAATTTCCCTCTTTTATTCCAAAAAAAAAACGGCGGCTGAAGCGCATCGAGAGCTACAAAAAGTTTATGGAGATGCTGCTTTAAGGGGGTATTCTGGTCTAGAGCCCTACTTTTTGGGTATTTTTCAAACTAGGATAAAAGAAAAATTAAAAACATTTTTACTATCCATTTTTTTATATAATATTTATTGATGTTTAAGGTATATAAAAAAAATTTAAAAAAAAAAAAAAAGTCAAAAATTCATCCAGTGACAGGTCGGTGAAGTAGGGGTTGCTAGTCAAACAGTGCTCCCTGGTTGACATGATTCCAACCCTTGTAGTGATCTAAATCGAACAAACAAAGAAAATTCTTAATTAGTAAAGATGTCGCTACATCTTGAGCCTCGGCCGAAAAAAAAAATAAAAATTCACAAAATGGCGCCTACTTGAAAAAAAAATTTTTTTTTACCCCTGTTTTTTGACCTTTACGAATTTTTTAAAAATACTTCAAATTAAAATTTTTCAAAATCCAAGGCTCCAGTGATAAAGAGATGTATGAAAAAGATTCTCACCAAATTTCAAAGGGATCGGTCAAATAGAACTTCAGATATCGTGTCAACCACCTCAGCAAAAGGAGTTTTGAGAAAAACGCGTTTGAATTTCGCCGTCCGCTCAAACCAGTCTAGCTGTCGCGTCACTAAAATAGTTGTAATTTCGAAAATAATCCGAATTTTGCAAAATCCTTTTAGGGAGATATTTTTGAATACCTAGACTATCGAATTTTGAAAAAAAAAATTTTCGATTTTTTCAAATTTCTAGACCAGAATACCCCCTTAAGTGCAACAACGTGCCGAGATTGGTTCCGTCTCTTCAAAGACAGTGCTTTTAATGTTGACAATCGTCCGCGTGAAAGAAGGCCAAATACTTTCGAAGACGCTGAATTGGAGGCATTGCTCAATGAGGATCCCTGTCAAACGCAAAAAGAGCTTACTTCAGTAGTAGGAGTTACCCGCCAATCTATTTCTAAGCAATTGCATGCTTTGGGAATGATTCAGAAACAGGATACTTGGATTCCTTATGAGTTAAAACCAAAGGATGTTGAACGTCGTTTTTTCGCCTGTGAACAACTGCTCCAGTGGCAAAAAAGGAAGAGTTTTCTTCATCGCATGTAAAATGCAATCATGATGTAAAATAGATTCATTACCGCTATCCAAAGAAAAGAAAGTCATGGGGACTGCCCGGTCATGCTTCTACGTCGTCGCCTCGTCCGAATATTCACGCTGCGAAGGTTATGCTATGTATTTGGTGGGACCAAGTTGGTGTTATTTATTATGAACTCTTCAAATCAAGCGAAACCATCACTGGGGATCGGTATCGACTTCAATTGATGCGATCAAGCCGAGCCCTGCGCGAGAAGCGGCCGCAATACGCGGAGAGGCATAAAAAAGTGATGCTACAGCATGACAACGCTCGGCCTCACGTTGCCAAACCCGTTTAAACCTACCTGGAAACACTGAAATAGGAAATCCTACCCCACTCGCCATATTCTCTAGATATTGCGCCGTCCGATTATCACCTGTTCCGATCGATAGCACATGGTCTAGCTGACCAGCATTTCCATTCATATAAAGACATCAAAAAATGGCTTGATCCGTGGATAGCCTCAAAAGATGAACAGTTTTACCGCGACGGTTTACGAGATCTACCAGAAATATGGGAAAAAGTAGTACCCAGCGATAGGCAATACTTTCAATGATTAACTTGTAACCATTTTTTCAGAATAAAGTTGTATTTCCATCAAAGAAAAACAGCGTGGACTTAATTGCGCACCTAATACTTTTGAACAGATATAGGAGGTTCTTCACAGTACTCGAAACAAATCAATAACTTTACGAATATTTTCTATGAGAAATAGCAAATTAGATTTTCTGGTCATGTGCCGGATAACTACAGCGCCTGTCGAACGCAGATTTCGCTACATAGAATGCATGCATATTTTTACAAAGTTGAAAACATCACTATCATCGTTGGCAGTCAGATTAAGTTGCAGTCATGACTAGAAAACAAATGTCGGTTATCGCTGATGTCACTACACATCCATACACAAATACATATTTGGCGCATTTATAGTTTATTAGAAGTTTGCCCCAGCTTCTCATAGTGGTGTGTGGCTCGAGGTTGTTTTAACTGTAAACATTGCGGAGCCTACAGTTTAATTCCGCCTCTGGGAGGCCGATGTTGCTTTACAAACTTCTTAATGGCAAAAATGCTATTATAAGTTTATTTTCCAGTCTGTTTGCCGTGAAGAACTTTATTCGATCAAAACAATATGGATGTGATATGCGGCTTAAATCAGGATATTACAGAGATTCTTGTTGGGGCAATGCGTGTGGAAGATGGAAATTTTGACAATCTAAGCTCAATGCCTTTCAAATATAGGTTGCGGAAGTACTTACAAGGTTGCTTGAAAAATAAATAAGTTAACACCAAGAGCCCATTTAGCAATGCAAACATGTTAGGAATGCATGTATGAATAATCAAGACTTAGGGGTAAAAACTCCAAACTTACGTAGGCAAAGCATGGTAAAGTAAGGCTTAGGTAATATAATAGCGTCATAGTGGCGAAACTTCCCAACTTCGTGATTTGTTTTGAATTTAAAAATTAATTCACAAAATATCATTCTGGGTTTAACATAATAACCATTTTTTTATTCATTCCTAGCAGTTTCCGTTTGTATCATTTATAATTTAAGGGGGCAGATATCTGAAAAATTTCGAAAAAATTTTTTTTTTGTTTTCATAAAATGTTAATATAATCCTTTAAGAATATTTATAAAAAAATTTAGAACGTAAATTTAAGTATTTCTTATATTATATGTAGATCGTCAACCGTGACGACTCTATTCTTTTCGTTCGAGCGCTGGGAGAGGTATAGTTACGTTGCCGACTTTAGACGCGTTTTTCTCAAAACTATATTTTACGAATTGGCGTACACGATAACTCGAAAAGTATATGACCGATCTCCCTGAAATTTTGCACACATCTTTTTATTGTATTACTTTTTATGTGAACTTTCAAGTTTTCGAAAATTTTTCGAAAAATAATTTTTTCGAAGCAAAAGTAGTAGGAAAATTCGCCCCAAAATAAATTTTTTTGAAGCATTTTATCCGCGATTTTTTTCCCCCATTTTTTTTTAATTCACATAGAAATTATGATATTAATAAGCAAACAAATTTTTGGTATTCAGGTCACTGACGCCGATGCTACAATGCCCGCCGATTGAGAAGCCCCGCTGCGACCTTCCTGGAATAATTGAGTGTACATCCGTCATTTTAAATGATTAAAATAAAAAAAAGTTGTTATATTATTTTAATGTATAAATGAACTATATGCCAATTTTTAAAAAAATGTATTGACTTCTGCATTTTAAATAATTTTAATGAAATTCAGGGAAAATATAGCCGTTTACAGGTATCTGCCCCCTTAAGTAAAAACAAACTATTTTTTGCTACCGTTTTTACCAAACCAGAATAATAAGAATAGGTAATGCATTATTTCATATTACTGTTATTTCTTCTACTTATTAATTTAAGCATTTTACAAAATTTTCGTACCAATTTTCTTGGAATAACGATGAACTATTACAATAAATGAAGAAGAAGGGAGTAAAAAAAGAAATACCCCACAACCCAAACAAACAATACTTTTTTATGGAAAGCCGAAGTTGACTGATGAGGAGTTTTTTAAGCATGACCGGCGGCCACCTACGTGGAAGGAGCGTTACCTAAAAATAATGGGAACATCCTTGACGATGCTACACGACTACGAACATGCCGGTCAATCTCGATTTTGTCTGTGATTTTATTGACATTTTCCTTAACATCAAAAAGGCCTGAAATGAATCGATGAAACCAAAATTGCACGTAACTCGCTTTTACAGTATCGTCACCAAAAACATCATTCACAATTTCGGAGGCCTAGCTAGCATATTTTCGCCTTTATCAAAGAAAAACTGTAAAATGTACCTGAAGTTTCTCTCTGTTGACTTCCATTGTTAACACCCTGTAACTCATAACTGAATCGAACAAACAAAAAACAGCAAAATACATAATTTGTTTAGTGTGAAATGTCACCTTGACAACGACCATAAACTTAAATTTTTTTATCGATACTTTACGAGATATCGATCACTACAAATAATAAGAATATAATTTATTTCTTATTATTTTACCCCAAACTATAAAAATTAATATTTATTTATTTATTTGTATGTATTTTTAAAGCTGCCAAACCAATCATCGGATTGCAATTAAGCTTCGGCAACTTATTGACTGCAATAAAATTAATTTAAAATAACGGGCGCGGCACCTTCCATACAAAACAATTTTTTTATATTACATATTTTCGGAACAATTTGTGAACTGAAATGTGGAGCAATGGCATAAAATATTAATACCTTAACAGTTCAGAAAAGTAAGCAAGTAAGGGTTGGAAAATAGGTAATTGCGAATGTTTTTTAGAAAATCAAAGACAATGTGTTCATGGAACTAAATAACTTTGTTCTGTATTGTACGGCCCATTTTGATCTATGACCTTTTGCCAACTTTCAGGCAGCCTCATAATCCCACGTTCATAAAACTTCTAGTTTTTATTGGCAAAAAACTGAATCAGGTACGATTTGACATCATCATCATTATTGAACTTTTTACCATTCAAGGAGTTTTGTAAAGATCAAAACAAAAACTGATTACTTTTGGTGCAAGGTCAGGACTATATGGTGGATGTGGCAAAATATCCGAACCAAGCGCCAATAATTTTTGCCGAATGGCCAAAGATGTGTCATGATGGAATACAATACTTTTTCGATTTGTCAATTCGAGCCGCTTTTCTTCTACTGCATTGTTTAATTTCGTTAGTTGTTCAATGTAGACATCAGAATTGATCGTTCGGTTGTGTGTTTAGAGTTCAAAGTAGACAATTCCTTTGTAATCCCACCAAACTGATAACAAAACCTTCTTTTGATGAATATCAGCTCCTGATGTTGTTTGAGTTGGTTCACCTGGCCGGCTCTACAATCTTTTCCGCTTGATATTGTTGGAAACAACCCATTTTTCATCGCCAGTTATCAGTCGTTTTAAAAATGGATCTTTTTCATTATGTTTCGCAAATCGCAGCTGTTAATGCGGTTCTTTCAGTTCGTAAGGAACCCATGTATCGAGATTTTGAATACAGCCAAGTTGTTTTTAGTGATTTTCAATGCATGTATGTGATACATGAAGCTTCTCTGCAATCTCACGTGTTGTACTGTGACGATCCGAATCGATTATTGCTTTGATTAGGGCGTCATCAACTTCAACTGGACGACCAGAGCGTTATTCGTCTTTGAGTGAAAGTCACCAGAACTTAGGCTTAAGGCGTTGTCCCCATAAACAGCACATAACTTTTTATGAGCTTGCGATGCGGTTTTCCCTTTGCGGAAATAAAAAAGCAAAATATGACGAAAATGTTCCTTTTGATTTTCCATTTTTCAACGGACGCCAAACGAAAACCACGCAACCGGCCAAAAAAACTTTTTTTACAGTGAAATCCGCAATTACTTACTTGCCAACCCAATAATTCCTTATTATTGGATAGTTTCGATGATGCATAGTTACCATAAATGGTCATGGTAGAGTATTATGATTTCGCAGACATGTATAAAATATCTATGCCGTAATAATTATGAAAAGTCGGCGGCGAATCTCATACACACCAGTTTTTAAATTGTGAATGATTTCTAAATCATTCAATATCAATGTCTTGATATTGCCGAAAAGTGATTGGGAATTGGTAAAGGGAGCACAACAAACAAATACTGAAATAATGAAATCCAACAATATTTAATTTCTATCTGCACACTAATATCACGAGCTTTCCAAATTTCATGGCAGGCAATATTTTACGTTTTACGTTAACGTAATAAGAGCAAAAGAAGAACACTGATATATGTATCTATAATAAATATATATAAATATGCCTCGCAAACGTTCGACTTTTCCACTAATACCTAAGTCATCAGCAGCTGATGAACTCAAGGCTCGCCTCAAAGCAACGCACCTTTGGAGGCATTGTGGAAACTCTCACTAAATACCAATATGAGTGTATATTTGCAGCGCGATGCGTCCAGACAAACATTTTCAAAGCATCAACAAAATATTGGTGAAGGAAAAGTGCCGGTTGATGTTGCCACACAATCCATTTCATTTACATTGTACTTTTGCATCATATTGCCATTCATTGAACAACTCTTTCGAAAAGTTTTTTTATAAAAATCACACACGAACGAGCTATTTTAGCACCGAAAACCAACGGCGTTAATAAAATAAACTACGCAGTTCAAGGGAAACTTACAGGCGATTATATTACATACAAATCCATTGGCAGCAGCATCAATCAAAACGATGTGGTAAATTAACCAATAACCATTCAATATTCTTAAATTTCCTAGTATACTACCGCACACGTAACTCGAAGTCGCCATAATCGGTCATTGTAACGTCTAAACGATTTTAAATTCATGTATTCGCTTTCCATTACTACCACGAAAGTTTTGCAAATAATGTCCAAGCGCGTAGACCACTTTTAAAAATTAGTACACACAAATATACCAATATATCAGTTTTTCGATAGATAGTACTTTTTATAAATTACCATTAAGAATTAATAAGAATATTTAACGTTAAAAGTGCTTATTTTTTACATAAGCTTGAAAAAATGCACTATCCCACTCGCTCATTTTGCTTAAATACAAACACCGAAAAGGAACGTTATTCACTTATAAAGATCCTTTATTGATTGAACATTTGATTTAAAGCCTTTTTCACTAAATAGCACATCGTATTTTATTGAATTTCTAGTATTACAAATGCTCTTCTAATCGTTTATAATACCGTGCATAATAAATGCGCGGCACGAACTGTCAAAGGAACGATAATGGGGAAAAGAATAAAACGAAACAAGGAAAAACCCCGTCAACCAAAAGGGAACAATTTGCATATATGTACTATTTATTTTAGAAAGCAGATTTATATAAATGGATTGAGAGAAATGGTCCTGAGCGCATTCGTGTACCCAAGGCCGATAGACGTCATGGTGAAAAGATTTCTAAATCTAGCATCCTTGGATAGAAACCAACGCCCCCATGCGATCGAGCCACACCAACTTTTCAATTTTTTCAGAGGGGAAGAATCGCTATGCTGCATTTTTTTTGAAAAAGTTCAAAATATATTTTTTGTTTACCTTTTATGAATTATAAACCTTGCCTAAGTCCTAATATAATATTTTAAGGCATAAGTAAAGAACTGGCACCGTTTCGCTGGAAAAAAAAAACGAAAAAGTGAGGTTCGATAGAACTTTGGTTTTTAAAAGAAAGAACTTGGGTTTTTAAAAAAGGGAAATTGATCTTTAGCCTACAATAGAACAATATTTTCGAAAATAGTGAAAATTTGGACTATAAAATCGCGCGATCTTTTAATCAAAATTTCCGAAGCGGTATTAAGTTCGACTTTAGTTGAATTAAATTATATGTTTTAGCTAATTGCAATTGTTGGATATGTTTTCACTAATCCCAGAGCCTTCATTTACTCAAAACAAGCGAAAACCCGAGTAAAAGTTGTAATTTTTGGCCCTTTCTCTAAGGAGCACTAAGCAGCCAGCACTTTTAATAATGACAGTTCATTCCCTCCACCTACCGCCATTTTAACTATCAGCCATATAGGAAAGTTTCTCCAGGATTTACAAGCACTCATTTTCCAATAACTACCTAAGTAAGTTATAATTCTTTAAGCCGCCCACTAGTTGGTTTATCAATTTTCCCGAAAAACAGCAAAAACTGATGGCAAGCAAAATCCAAAACAATTTCGCCAAACAAACAAAACATAAACACTCAAGTGAATTTAACATTTTTCTACGAATACTGAGTCTCCAAGTTACGGACTGTGAGAGGATGTCAGACAAAGCTTTGAAAGGATACACATACATACACACGCACGTAATAAAGAGCGTATAGAGACACACACTCAACTTTTTTCCTTGACTAAACATTTTCTTTCCGGTCAGTGGATTTAAAAGCGAGTGTAAAATAAATATTTTTTATATTTTTTGCATATTTTGTTACTTTAAGGGAATACGTCTATTGTTCCATATATAAGAAACGTAAGCCCTTTTTAATAAACACCAACCTTATTTAAACAATTTTTCGTTCATTTACTCCGCATTTGTTTATCGGTGCAGCTAAAGCTGTTGGCCGCAGGGTCTGTAACCCATATTATTTTGCACTTTTATCACATACATAAATCTTGCTTGCTTGCATTTTTTGACAATTTGACATTCAGCATATCAATTTAATTTTATTTTACACTTTCCATAGCCTTAAAATGTTTGCACTTTTAACATTTCTCTTATATGCGCTTTCATGTGGGCGAGTGTGCGTATATAAGCCATATGTGTTCTATACTCAAGAATTAATCTATATTTACACTTTCGAATTCACTTCGTTTGATATTTCCAACGCAAAAATATCATATAGAAACTAAAGAAAAACAACAAAATAATCACTCGGTTTTTGCTTAGTTGCCTACGAATTATCACGCTATGCACCGCACTGGCTTGGCATAGATGGAAACAAAAACAAAATGCGCACACGGTTAACATGCACTCAGCTTTTTTTTTTCTTTTACACCCGCCCGCATTCGCGTTGGCCATTAACAAGACCGAACACAACTGGCAACAGCCTGGCCCTGCTTACACATTCAGCAGCTGCGACAGGAACGAATGAACTATTTGAACGCGCTCACGATGTTATTAGTTGAGGGTCTGTTTTTGCTTTGTCAACCACAACCTGCCAGAGTGTCTCCCTAAAAATTACGAGTACATTTCATTTAAAACTACGTACATTTATGAGTGACACAAATGAGCCGACAGTGCTGTTCGTGCGGGACGACAACTGAGAGAGAGAGCAAAAGCGAGTGTTTTCCATATTAATTTAGGGGTTTGTTTACCTTCTTTAGAAGGGATGCAAATACAGGCGGTTTATGGGTGATTGTTTTTCGTTGCAAATTTCCAATTGTCCTTTAAAATGTTGAATGAGAGTTGGTGTATATCTTTCAAATTTTCCGCTTAACAAAGCATTTTCATCATAGTATAGTAGGTTAGTGCCTATTTTTTAAACGAATACAATACTATCATTAATGCATATAAAACTCTAAAATAAAGTGCTTGTCAAATACAAAAAGCACAAAAAACAATAGCTGTGTAGGCACAATATTCTCCCTAGAATACGTATGTAGGTATGTACGTATATGCCGCACTGCAGCAACTAAATACATTCGCAAATATATACACACACATATGTACATGTGTATTATAAAAGGGAGTGCTCTAAGTTGTCTAAATCGACTTACAGATGTGCTACACGCTATTATAGATAAACTGAAAATGAAGATAAACTTTTATGCGACAAAATAGTTGTGCTACTCGATTATTCGTGTATACATATGTACTTTGTAAATATGAAACAATTATTAGCATTATTAGTTGGAGTAAAGTAATCAATGGAAATGTCAATTTTTAAATAATATGTACAGCAACTATTAGACGCTTTGTGGCATCATAAATTATGTCGTTCAACACTTCAGATTATAATCTACTAAAAACTTCGCGGCAAGCCGGCTGCATCCAAATGGTAACAAATATTCAAATTTAAAGAAGAAAATAATTTAAAAAATTTCAATTGTACACAATTTACTTTTTTTATGTATCTAAACCTTGAGCGGTGGTGTGCGTATTGACGTTCTGTCACCAAGGTTAGGCCCCTAATATATTATGCGGGCTTTCAGGTTTTCCTGGATGAATTTTATTATAAACCTTTTATAAGCGAAAATTTTCTCGCGCATTAGCACTGCCTTTCTTTAATTTTAGTTATTCTGAAATCTGAAGAAAATTTGGGTTTCCATTTAGCTAAGCTAGATGTTAAGTAATTTGCTTTACTAGTTAATTTATAAGTTAAAATAGAAAAGGTAAACAATAAATTAAAACAAAAGTGCTGAGTGTAGTGTACCTCTTTCCATATGTGTGTACATTTGTATGTGCTCTTTTTGATTTTGCGCCACTATTCACTCACTGATTCACGAATATGGAAATCCGTTTGAGTATGTTTTTTTTCTTTACACATCTGGCGTTGTAATTGGGTTTCATTCGTTCATTTGCTCTCTTCACACATTTGATAGTAAAAAAGATCCAGTCAACGGTTGTATTAATAATTAATGATTGATATAATGATTATTAATTAATACTTTATGCCGCTACTATAAGTACATATCTACATGTTTATGAGTGTATGCTAAATCGCTTTGGCCGCGCAAGCTTTGTAATCTTTTAATATTTAAAAGCCGATTGTGTGTGCCATATAGAACGTGAGAATATTCGGCATATGAGAAAGACTCACCCCCTAAAGTTCGATTTCTTGAAGCAAAACAAATAAAAATAACACGTGAAAGAAATGCAATTATTAATAAGAAATGATGTATTTCTTGCTGAAGCATAATTTTAGGCTCGACTCAAATTTATTTTGTTGTTCTTAGTAAAAGCAGAGAATGTTAATGGAATGGGAAGGAGCAAATGTTAAATAACTTTTTTTCGAGTACTAATTTGTAGATTCATAGTAAGGGATTTTCAAATTCAACTTACCAAACTAGTGGGGGATTGTAGATATTTACCACGCTAGTGGAGGATTTCTATATTTACTTACCACGCTAGTAGAGGAATTCAGATTTTTTTCTGCGCTTACCACACTAGTAAGGGATTTCATATGATTTTTCACCGCAGTAGTAAGGGATTCAACACACTAGTAAGGGATTCGTCGGTTTTCATGCTCGCACATAAGCGAATGAGTTTGCGATTCCATTAACATTCTCTGGTAAAAGCTACCTGCGTTCACAGACGCCGTAAAATTCTATTCTGCTTTCATGTAATAACAACGCAAACTAAGGAGATGCCTACCAAGGATAATTGTGTTCTTCTATAAACTATTATTAAGACTTATAAAACAAAGTATTTCGATTTGAATTTATTATGGTTTAGTTTCAAGTAATCACAATGCCTAGTTTCTATAGGTTGGAAGCATGAAAAAACTGCGAGTTTTTTGTAAAAAATATTGCACAACTTACGTAAGCCATTTTAAGCCATAACATTTCATATTACTTTATAGATTCCTACACAGTACATTAACACCAGCGAGTTCTTCCAATATAATTATTTTTTTATATGGCACGGCTGGCAACGCTAACAATCTGATGCATGTAAACATTCCATGACATTTGTGAATCATATGTTTTGGTTGTGCTGTTTTGAAGGCGCGTCAATAGTTTGCTTAATAAACATTTAAAAAACAACTATTCAATAAAATATTCTTCAAGTATTGAAAGGGAAGTAATTAAATCGTACAATTCACGTTTACAAGCATGATTCATGAAGTGCTGCTCTCGTGTCTTAATTTACAATCAAAGCGTCTATCGCTGGAAGATTTCACCGCGCCAGATGTTACAGCTTTCCTGCATCCTTGTGAAAAGTACGTACTTCAGGATATAGTAACAATCATAAATTTGTTACGTGACATAGAAAAGTTCGCAAAGGTATGTGGCAGCAATAACAGTTGCAATCGGAGTGTATTAATCTTCGACACAGATGAGCCACTGCAGAAGGGACTTTATTTGAAAGCATTCGCTAATGGCATCGACACAATTTTAAAGGATTATTTCATAGACATTACGGCGCTTGAAAAAAGTTATCTTCAAAATCCCCAAAATTTCTCTCTTCTATTTATCTACCGCAATTTGAAATCATATGAACCACTGGCGCTTTACTTGCGGATGCTTATTCGGGTTATACGCACTCAAAAACTACATGGCTGCGGAATTATGCAGTACTTGCATCAAAATGGCGAACATGGTGATCAGAAAATACGCTTAGCCATAAAAACATTACAGCTGGCAGTAAATGTAGTGTTCTTTAAACAACTAACGCATTGGATACTGTATGCCAAAATAATAGATACTTATGGCGAATTCTTCATACAGTGCTCAGAAGGCCACCTGAATAGTGCAGCGGAGAGTGACACCAGTAAATGCGCTAGCACAGAGAGCGGAAAACATGCCAGCACTATAACTACGCTGTCGAAAGTGGCCAGCACCTATGCGGATATATGGCGCTATGAAATATGCTATGATCTACTACCACATTACCTACCCCCGGGCTGGGCTGAAAAGGTACTTTTTATTGGCCAAACTATACTCATATTTAAAGCTGATGCTAATAAACACAAAAATCTAACGCAAAACTGGAATAAAACCGAGCACACCGATTTAGAAGATGAAAGTTCGCTGAGCAACGAAAAGGAGCATATTTATTTTGGCAAAATTCAAATGTTGCAAAACGATGAGGAATTGAATGTGCAACACTACGAAAGTATTGTTAACGAAATTAAAACGTACGTTACTACACGACTATCTGAAATCGCCATAAATCAGGCAGATTTGGTGCAACAATTAAGACTTATGAAGGACTTTTTCCTACTGGGTCGGGGTGAATTGTTCTTGGAGTTTTTACGCCTAACATATAACATTGGCAAAGATAAATATAATGAAAATAAGGTGCATGACTTTGTAAAAGCATTTGAATCGGCAGCGCACGGTGTTGGCGTCTCTGAAGACTTGGAACGTTTCTCTTTGAGTATCGCAAAACCGCTGATGCAAGGCAGTAGTTCTAAAGAACTGGAGCACAATTTCTTGCAGTATATGCAGCTAAATTATAAAATTAATTGGCCTCTACATTTATTGTTTTCACCAAAGGTGATGGAACATTACAATATTCTATTCCGTTTTCTGCTTTTGATAAAGAAGATGCAGTTTGAGCTCCATATGCTATGGAGTAATAATGTACGTCGTTCAAAAATGAACACTCCTGAAAACATAAAATTAACAAATCTTCTCAACCAGCTGATGTTTTTCATCGACAATTTGCAGTACTACATACAAGTCGATGTATTGGAGAGCCAATTCAGCATACTTTTAAATACAATACTGAACAAAGCTGATTTTGAGGAAATACAGAAAGCGCACAGCATATTTTTGACCAATATACGTTTTCTTTGCTTCCTATTAACGAATGAAGAAACTATGAAAATAAATATAAATCAATTTATAATATCGCAGTCCAATAATCCAATTTATAATATCCTCATCGATGTGTTCAATTTGTGCGATAATCTCAGTATGATTTTGGGGCAAGAATTGTCTGTGTCGAAAACTTACGACCAAATTGATAAGCTGGATGAACGCTTTGGCATCTTAATGGATCAATTAATGAATTATTTAATCTCGTTAAAAACAAATCCGAATACGACGCCTTTAACACAGCTGCTCCTGCGCTTAGATTTCAATCACTGGTTCAGCACAAAGAAAAAGCAAACGCTTGCTTAAAAGTGCCAAGCTTATTAGAGTTATTTAATGTTATTAAGAAGTCATCTCTTACCTTTTATTTCATTTAATAAATATAAATTATTTTCATTAAAAAAATAAAAACTTGTTCAAATGTATACCTGAATAAATGAATCGCTTACAAATTAAGGAATAAAATATGTATAGTATATAATGCGACAAATTAAAATTTATTCAAATTTAGAAAACATAAATTTATTTACGAGTACTCGATCCTTACTATTTATTTACCTGCAATAACTTGAGCATCACAGATATCCCACGTACTTCTAAAATCAAATAATTTTTGTTTTTAATTACACCAGCGAGCACTGAAATCCAGACACTAGTCTAGCGGTCAGTTACAGTTGAATTTTGAGAGTATCTAGTAAACTAAGATATATTTTTATGCCACTTAGTTCATATACCAGTCCTTGCCTTTAATTAAGTGTGCGATTGGTCAGTCGTGAAAAAATTTCGAATCATAAAAAATGAGCGAATGTAAAAAAGCGAAAACTACCTCTTTTCCGAAATTAATGTTAAAACTAGATTTAAATATAAATTAGTTTGGATTTTCAGATTCAGTGTCGGCTGTTGTGTATTAAAATACTTTTTTATTCAATTTACCTTCCCCTCTCTTCACTTCCTTGAAAATGGTATCACAAAGGACGAATTTCTCTTCGTCCAAGTGTGCCCACTCCCTGGGCAACCATACTAACCTAACCTAACCTAACCTACCATTTGCAAAGGTCACTAGGGATATAAATATTACATTAATGCTATACTCAACCGAATTCGGAAGTCTTGAATAATTATTCATTTATATTAATTATAATTGTTCTTATTTCATACTTTAAGGGCCCCATCTAAACTTTGCCAAGCTCAGCGGCTGATGTGTTGCAGTGTTCAAAACCCCAAGGGGGGTCCGTGAAGTTACATCATAAAGTAAAATTTTTTCTACATTTTTGGAAAATGCTGCTGAAGCAACCATCTAGGCCAGATGTATACCCGTTTCCACGACAGTCGGTTCTACGTTACCGAAACGACCCGGATTTATATCCGGCCAAGGATTGTCACTCCAGCAGCATTCCCCGTATGTAAGTATGGGGAATGTTTATGCTGCTACAACAACAACAGCCAGATGTATACCCGGATCATTAGAACCGACTGTCGTTCCCACCGACTGTCATGGCAACGGAACGTATCGGTCCTAATGAATTGATGTGAAAGGATGTTTCGTATCGTGAGATGCTTGGCAGAATTTTACTGTGTTGAAATATTGGTACTACCTGAAGACATTTTTTTCTTGTTGCTATCGACCTGAGGTCATGTATTATCTTCAACCGGGTAGATCCATTCTACGGTATATATACATTTCCGCTCCATTATGAGCGGGTTTGAGCTGATCATCTAGGGGAACTAATTCGATTTCATTGCGTTACGCTCATTCGCTTCCAATATTTAGATTTCGTTCCGATGGAGATAAAAAATAGTAGCCCCATCAATCGAGTAAAACTAATTTTTAACAATTCCTTCTTTCTAATATCACAAATCGTTTTCAAGTTACGAGGTTTCACAAACAAAATTTTATTATGATATGCTGGTTTTAAAGACCTGTTGGTTTGTTAAGCGTTTTAAGGTTGTTTTAACGATTTTTCGTCAATTCAGTACATAGTCATTTTACCGTAAAGACTGTTTTTTTTTCTGCCTCGTAGCTGTGCCGCCATAAGGCACAATGCTGGGTCTAGCGGTAGAGATATATTAAACAATGCCGAGAAGAGTACGCCGAGTTGGGTGACCAACTTTTTAATCATACATGGATCGAACTTGTGGTTTCCACAGTTCTCCTTGCAAACTCTTGGTGCTCTATCCTCAGTACCTGGAAAAAATTACCACGCCTACCAGAAACTCTCCCTCAGTGGATGACCAGTATGTTAAGTATGAGAATCGGCGCGGGTAGAATAATGGCAAATGCATCCAGAAAGTGTCCGCAAGGTGGTGCACTATCACAACTAAGGTGGAGCGTAGTAGTAGATGTACTGTTGGAATTGGACGGAATTGGTTTATCATTTCCAGGCTCTTCTGACGATGTAGTCATAATATGTAAAGGGAAATTCGGAGAGCCTCTGTGTATCAGAATTCAATTAGGGATACAACTATCGAAAAATTGGTGTATTAAGGTGAGGTTCAACGTAAATCCAGAAAAAACGTTCATCATAGCATTTGCAAGGAAATGCAAATTCAAATATCTTAAAACGATTCACTTAGATCGAATTGAGGTGAAAATACAGAGGGATGTACTGGACTGTCACTCCAGCAGCAGGAAGTAGAAAAATGCGAAGATCATACCGGGGAAATCTACCGAGTTTATTGCACTTAAAATCAATAATGGATTGCTTCAACCTAATTCGATTTAAAGATTGTACGGAATTAAATAAGAATAATATCACTAATTTAATCTTAATAAAGAAGTTCAACACGACACCAATCTTTTCTCATTCCCACCTAAACGAACTCTCCTAACACTTCTTTCTCTGGCCAACCTTGTCCAATGTTACATTTCTGAGTGTACTGTTAGATTATCCCTATTGCAACATTTAAGGGGCACACCAATTTAGGCGGTGATTTGGAATGTGGCTCCAACAAATTAAGGCCTAGAGTAAAACATAAAAAAAATAATCTTAAAGACGATTGAAGATTGAAGGCAACGAAGACACCAAATTTCTTGCAATTCGAATTTTTACCTATCTGGCTCACTGAGCTCTGTGTGCTATAACTATTTGCTAAATACTCACTCTGTCTAATAGAAGCGAGACCACCATGACTTCCTAACTATTTGACCTATTCCATTCATTGTATGGGCTTACAATATTTATTATACGCAATAGAATTAATAAAATGATAGTCACCACCATTAGCTATAGTGACTTCACATCTTCGAGTCATACTTTGTGTTAATTTCTATTCAAGTTTTGAAGTTAATCGGCCCCAAATCAGCCGAAATTGCCTTGATAGCTGTTTGGCCGTCCATTTTGTCTTCTTTTGAGTTTTTGCTTAACTATTGCCCAAATAATTTCAGGCGAATGTAAAGGCCAATCCAACATATCAATCCTATTTTGTTAGATGAGTTGGTTAGTTCTTCCAAATATCTTCACAACTGACAGTAATAATGTTTTTTGGTACATTTTATTCATGAAAACTGCATTCAAACTGGCGGAAAACACAAACAAACGGTCAAATCCTTTTCCGGAGAAGCAGCCCGAAACATGAACCTGAAGTGGATGCTTAAAAGTTCGTTGAAGTTGCCGATTATCAGCGGTACATCAGGACCGACGTATGCAACTATGCGCCAAAACAGAAAATCCGGGAATATTACGTTTGCCTAATTACGTTCTGTATTTGCCTTAGCCTATGTAAGTCCTTTTTGAATGGGTAATAAGGAGAGCAGCGGTTTTTTCAATGGACTCAATAGACAATGCTCCGGAATTTGAGGTTTTCTGTTCGTAAAGTCCTCGAAGCGTGTCTTTGGATGCATTAACATCACTTTGTATTAAAACTGCTTCAGCCGATAAGATTGGCTTTGTCACAAAGAAGAGAGTGATAGAATTTGAACTTGGTTTGGAGAGGTATTTTTTATGGGAATTCGTCAACGTTTTCAACTTCGTTATTCGGCTGCACCCATTTATAAGCGATATATAGTATATCAGGCCAGTCCATAAGTTCGTGCGTATTTTACCCATAATTTCACTTTTGTACGATTTTTCCATACAAAAACAACGCATACAACGGCTCGAAAATGAAAGTTTTTTGAATCGTATCGGATCGTTACTGGTGATGAAAAATGGGTCCTTTACAATAATCCTGTTCGCAAACGCCAATGGTTAGACAAAAATGAAACACCATAACTGACCCCTAGAGATGGCCCTCACCCCAAGAAGATTCTCCTGCCTATTTGGTGGGATGTGGCCGCTATTGTTTATTATAAACTTCTGGAACCAAACCAGACGATAACTGCTGATTATTATTCCCATCAGCGATCAAACCTGAATGAGGCACTTAACAAAAATCGACCGTCTTTAGTGAATAGACGCAAAGAATAGAAGGCAAACCACTAGGCAAGCTGAACGAGATCGGATGGGAGCTAATACCGCATCCACCATACTCTCTGGATATTGCAACTTGTGATTACCACCTTTTCCGTGGACTTCAATCCCATATGAGTAACAAGAACTACTCCACTAAAGAAGCTATAAAAAGGGATATCGAAGCGTACTTTGGCTCCAAGGACAAACAATTTTTTGAAGAGGGAATTAAAAATTTGCCTAACCGTTGGGAAGACATTGTAAATAATGAAGGAAAATATATTATTGATTAATAAATACTTTGAACATCTTTTTTATTAGTTTTAAAACCACCTTTAAAAAACGCACGAACTTATGGACTGACCTGATACATTTCCTAAATCGTTTTTCATCGCTTCAGATCGTTTTTCATAGCCGGAAACCGTTTTGTAAAAACAACTCACGCTTTCTAAATTTCTCACAAAACTAACAAATTGCACAACGCTTATTGCGAAAAAAAGTTTTTTTAATTTTTTCCTTTTTATAACGATATTAAACAGGCTGTGAACATACATACATATATACTCGTAAATATAAATACTCAGCACTATTTTTTATTTACCTTTAGACGGCGGTGTAGAAAAAAACTATGTAGAGAAAACTAATAATGACTAAATTGGACAATGCAGAAGCAATAATTTTTGGAAAAAACAGTGGTCGTGACGGTTGAGTTCGTTTTGATGATAGAATATTTTCCATGCTATTGTGTGCGTTTAATTTTAATTTAAACATAAATCAAGCCACTTTTTGCTAAAAGAATTGTTGGTAATTAGAGCAATGAAAACCAGCACTGACAATAAAAAATGTTTCATGGTTAGAAAAAAAATGTGACAAAAAGCTGTAATGCTTGGCTGGATGGCTAAATGAATATCATAAATACATACATACATGTACATGTATGTGTAAACTTAATTTCCAAGACCATTAAAACACATTATTGTTTTTATACATAAAGCGAAACGCCGCATCACTAATATAATTATTATCTGTGTTCCTCCAAACATACAGTTACAATTATATGTATAAGTATAAAATTAGTTAAAAAATACAATGCACACATTTTAAAAACTATTTTAAAAATTGTTCGAAAAATACAGCCAATTTAAATCTATGATTTTTTACGACATACTTATTTATTTGTTTTTGTTCTCTCTAATTCATCAATGCATGTTGCGCACTCATATGGCCGATTTGTAGATAAGCCTTCAATCTAATGATGACTTATTACATTCCATATTTTTCGGCTTGTATAAAATTACTTATTTTAATTCAAGTGTACTTTCTATCATTATTTTACGTTTATGTTTTATAGTTTACAAAACAAAAATTAGCTAAATTAAGTTTAAGCGTCACCCGTTCGAATATATTTTGGGCCAGTTGGTTGCCCCTCGTCTCTTCTATAAAAATGAACAACTCAATATTAATATTAGCACCGCAATAGGAAAAATCGCGTAGACTGCCGTGCGCGGATGACACGTTGAGATTAGGTAAGTGATGTCGTCCTCTTCATGCTCGATGCCATCACGCGTGGGCACTTCCACTACTACAATTTCATCGGAAAGAAATCCAATGGGAAACGTGCAATTCGTCGCATTCACACAACCCGTCAAATCGCTCAAGTTGGAGTATTGAAAGGTTGGTTTGTAAATATCGAAAATGGCGTGAATGTCATTGCGCACCAGATCGTTGTCACTATAAAAAATATAATAGTAGTAACCATCTTCGTTTATTTCATGCTTAGAGAGCATGCGATGGGACCCATTCTCTAGGAAATGCGCATTGACGCATTCCGCTGAGGGTGGGAATCCTTCGGCTAGTAATATGGCACCATTGTAGCAGTTAAAAAGCCCAGTTTCAAAGCTCGAAACCGAGTTCGATTCATCAGTGATGGTAAAATTAACAGCATTGCCGCCATGACTGTATTTACGATCGTAGACATGCTCACGTTTTGTCCGCCGTCGCTTGTACAATTGATCATAGACTTCTTGTTTCCGATGTTCTGCCACCTGGTGTTTTTGTTTCAAGTGTGGCGTATCTGCTGTAGCAGCGACATTCGAATGACTTCTGCGACGACGATATCTATCCGTCCTTTCATTTGATGTTCCCGCTGAGCTCTTTGCCGGTGTGTGCGTTGTGGCATGAATGGGGGCACTTGAAGGTAATCGGCGATTGCGCATTGAACTTATCGAGCCTTTTTTCAACTTCTTTCCACGTATTTTTGCTGGTTTTAACGTAGGTATAGTTGTTATATTACTTGCAAGTTGCGGTGGCATCACCAGCGCCGCTGCGGCTGCCATGTGTGCTGCAACCTTAGCGCGCTGAAATGACTGCTCTTCTGCATCTTCACTAGAATCCTCACCACCATGATTTTCCTCCTCCATATTAATATCGACTGGCTTCTTATCAGCAGTAGCCTCGTCCACTGGCACAACGTCTGCCATTTCCTTAATATCCTCGAAGAAGACTTTCACCTGTTCGTGACCCTGCGCAAAATTTGCGCCTAATTTATTTTGATTATGATCCAGCAGTCCGCAGGTGTTTAAATTGCGTTGTCCTTTTACTACCAGGATGCGCGAGCCGTCATAGCGTGAGCAAAACTTTAGATGCACTCTGGCACCCTTTAGCAGATAGAAGCCCCAATACTCTAGCGTATCGTCGGGCAACGTCATTGACTTCTTTAGACGTATATGTTTACGATTTGTGGAAACTTCGGGTTTGCTGCGCAGTTGAAATGCGTTGAAGTTTGAATTCATGCGTAGTGAATGTTGCTGACAGAAGATCGATGATAAGCCGTCGCGTATCTCAATGATGTCTGACTCGGCGACGGGATAAACAACGTCTGCGAAGACGGTGCGGCGTAGGTAGAGGGGTATGATTATCAGTGTGGCGGGCAGTATGACGATCAGTATGCAGAACACCACCACACGCTTCACTCCCTGCATCTTGTCAGTCTCTGTGTTGGAGAAAAGAGAGGTAAATAGAGTTGATTTATTGAGACTATGAATGAAATTGTTAAATATTTGTTTATTAAATAGCAATGAAGAGTTTGTTTAGCTATGAGATTAGAGTGAAGAATGTACTAATTTTTTATTTCGAAATTAAAAAACAAATATATTTCTAAATTTGAATCAAGATGTGCCATAATGAAAGCTAAAAATTATAAATTTAATTTTATTAGGAATTAGGAGTTAGAAATACATAACATATAGTATTTAATACTGGTGGTTTTAAATATATATTATCATAAATCCATTATTTTCTCAGTAGATGCCTGTAGTGATCGATATCTCGTAAAGAATCGATCTAACCATTTAAAGTTTATTTCCGTTGTCAAGGTGACACTTCACACTAAACAATTATTTTGTTGTTTTTTGTTTGTTTGATTCAGTTATGAGTTACAGGGTGTTAACAATGGAAGTCAACAGAGAGAAACTTCAGGTACATTTTACAGTTTTTCTTTGATAAAGGCGAAAATGCTAGCCAGGCCTCCGAAATTGTGAATGATGTTTTTGGCGACGACACTGTAAAAGCGAATTACGTGCAATTTTGGTTTCGTTGATTCTGTTTAGCCATTTTTGATGTTGTCGATAAAATTACAGAAGTAATCGAAGTCGACCGGCATGTTAGTAGTCATGGCATCGCCCAGGAGCTGAAGATCGACCATAAAACAATTTTAAACCATCTGCGCAAAAATGTTACGCACAAATAATGAATTTATTTTTCCCCAAGCTAATATGTAATCAAAGATGATAGATACCAGGTTGGTGTTGTTGTATCAGCATAAACATTTCTCATCTATGCATATACCGGAATGATGCTGAGGTGACAGTCCTTGATTGGATATAAATCCGGGTCGTTCCAGTTACGTAGAACCGACTGTCTTGGGAACGAGGGAATAGATAGATACCCGGTCGTTAGGTATGGTGAAAAAAATAAATTGAGGGGCACTTTGGATTCTACGCCATTCGTTTTGTGTTTCGTGTAATCCTTTTTGTTTCCGAATAACCGTCTGCTAGGTAGTACACCTCTAAAAATCTTTTCAACATTACTATGTAGTTGTATACTAAATATGACAGCTGCAGGCGAGTGGCCACACTTTTGAAACCCATTGTCGAGAAACGATGAAAAAACATATTTGAAAAAGTAACTTTTTTTGTGCGGTAGAAAGAGTAAACATTCACCTGAATTCAAGAAAACGATTGCATGCGCCGTACACTGTCTTTTAAATTGTCGAAAAATTTGTTTTCCATTTTAAGAAAGTGAGCATAAAGCAAATGCAAATAAACTGTGTAATTTACCAGACACGTCAAAACAGAACCCAGTCCGTATGTAAGTAGAATTTTCCAGATCCGTTGACTGAAAGTGTGTTTGTAAATTTGGAGAATTTTTGCGTAGGACTTATTTTAACGTAGGCGACCTCGGAAATGCTTCAAAAAAATAATCCTCATCATTCCAGCTCCGGCTACGCTACCGACGGTATTTTTGCGTATAACTCCTACTCATGCAGACGGCTTGTTGTTGTAACAGCAATATTAAACCCTGTCAGTGTAGTGTAAATCACCGGCCGTTTTCGTCTAATTTATCTAAAGGTAGGCCCAGGAAACCTGCTGTTTCGATAGGTTGAGTCCAGAGGGAGAGGGGTGTTAGAGCTCCTGGATACGCTCAAGCATGCAAGTCCAGCAGCTTATATGTGTGCGTGTCGTGTGACACACGTACTTGCTTCGTGGCACACATACGTGTTGTCGGCTTTTGCATGATGAAAACCAAAAATTTTAAATATTAGCGTCATGCACCCGACACGCACACGTATAATATAAGCTGCTGGACATGCTTGAGCGTCACCAGGAGCTACTAGAAGAGTGGGTTTCGTGGGGTATGTGAAAAGGTGGTTAGTGTTGTTGTTGTTGTTTTTGCAGCAGCATAAACATACCCCATGCATATACGAGGAATGCTGCTGAAGTGGCAATCTGGGTCGTTCCGGTTACGCGGAACGAGGTGGTTAGTGTCGTGCAGGGTGCCTTCACATGCAGGACATATGTTTGGTATGTCGGGGTCAATTCTAGATAAGTAGGGGTTTAACCTGCTGGAATATCCAGACGGCCTTCGGCTACACTTTAAACAAATTACCCTCATACATTAAAACATTATATATATATTTGTAGATAGAGGTACAATAGCCCCCATCCCCATCATCAACACTGAACTGAAATACTTCACTTTTGTTCTTATTTTAGTTTTTGCAGGCATCCGGTAACACAGTATTGCTGCCAATTTCACTGATAAAGGCATTTGTAATTAATTTTCTGTGAAATATTTTTAATACAAGTATGTATAAAAATAAGTAAAAGCACATGTGTGACTGCATATTTCATGAATTTAAGTGAAGTATAGAAAAAAATATAATATAATTACCAAACTATAGTGAAGTTGCTGAAGGTATCTAATAATAAATGAATGGATAAGTTTTTAAAACGCTTGCATCTTTCTCCTGTTTTGAACCGAACTAAAAAAGTTCAATATCTTTATCTTTTACACATTTTTACCTTCACTTTTTAAGTAACAAAAATATTAGAAAAGGTTCTTATATTTATATTAAACCAACTATTTATATAAACATATGAAGGTACACCAATTATCACCATATACATATATGTATGTATATTTACATACTTACATACACACAAATGTACGTTTTATAATTATTTACTTATCCCTATTATAAAATATTTTTTAATTTCTATACCTTCAAAATAGTATTCGTTCAGCTGCATTTTGACGCTTATGGTTTCCTGAGAAAATTTTCCAAACAACTCGGTTATCACTAGGCGAGACTTTTATTCTCCGATTAATGTTATATATTTTGCACACAAAACTAAAAAAAAAGTATTGCTTTCAATAATCGTCCGTTGTTCACCTATGCGGGGCTGAATAACAACCAAAGCCCGTTTAATACTAACCAAGTAAAAAGTTATCAAAATATGAACTAAATATATCAATCTGAAATCAACAACACAAACATATTTGTTTTGTTTACCACTGAGAAGGCGTAGAAATCAGTTCGCTCAGTAGATCCACACAAGCGTATTTAATACTCATACATATGCATGCGTAGTCCAGGTATTTTAACTTTAAGAATCAAGCGGTAAAGTGCTATGAATCTCAGGCAAACTCGGCTGCTGTATGCCATAATCGAGTCGAAGGAGAGTCGGCATTAGTTTTCGAAAAAATACGCTACAAAATACATATGTACATATACGAGAGTATATAGAGTATGTTGGGATGCATGACTGGCATTACTATTTTATTATATTTGCATAAATGCTTATACTTTAGCGATATAACGATCATCATACATACCGACTTGGCTAAGTTGGTTCATTGGTAGGTAGGTGAAATGGTTGAAATACCACTCTGGCACTCCCCAAGTAGCGCTAAAGCATCATTTTGATTTGGTTCATTGGTCATTCTGAATAATTTTTTGGTGTTGCATAGGCCTATATTCATTTCGATTCCGTTAGGCTGTTACAAATAACCGTTATGTGAATAAAGTTCTGATGCCTTAGTTCTCCAGTGCGCACGGATATAATAATTAAAAAATGAAATGAACAAAAATCAGTTCTTTAATAACTTTAGTTTATGTATATTTTTCCACTTCTATGCACATATAAAGTGTCTTTCAAAAGTGACACCTAGACGTCAGTAGAGAATTCTTAGATGGTAACTTTTTTATCTGACAGCTTTCAACAACTTAATACGGGTATTAAACCGCACAGACTGGATATAGTGTTGCTGTAAATAAATTGGTAACGAGGATGTGGCAACAAAATGGTGCGGAAGCTAGTTGGATTCTGGATGAATCGCCACTTTAACCAAGCAACCGTTTTTAGGTCATCTTTGACATTTGTCAAGTAGGTTAGGTTAGGTTAGGTTAGGCTGGCTGCAAACCATCCAATGGGCACGGTGTCGCATAACACCCTGGATTAGGGGGTGGGCTGGGAGAGGAAATAACGGGATGTAAGGGGTTTGGGGATGGCAAAGGGATCTTCGTCGGTACGGTGATCTTCGCATGGTGATTGGTTGGCCACCAGGTTCGCCGTAAAGCGAATGGATGGCAAGCCAGTCTCCATATGAAGCTTCCTCTTAGTTCGTGTTGGGTTGGCCCCCATGCTATGGGGGTCAGACCACCACTTAAGCCTCATCCCCGCGTCAAGGAGACCAACATGATGAGGATTTGTCAAGTAGACAGATGTACAATTTTGCACGACAAAACAACGCGTTGAAATTATTGAAACTTATTATGAAACTGGTCAATCTTTAAGAACAACATATCGCAAATTCGTAAGTTTTTAGTGGCAATAATCGTACGAATGAGTCGACAATTCGAGGGTTGGTAAAAAAATTTCAAGAAACGGTTCTGTCGAAAATAGAAAGAGGATTTGCAGACCAATAACTATGCCTTTTGTTGAGAATATTGCTGCTGTAGCGCGGTCTTGTTGAACAAGCTTCAACATTGATATCTCGACGTTCTCCACAATTATCCATTCATGAATCGATTGTTCTGCCGACTTTACCTGTAAAAGTGCTCATGGTGAACATTTGTCATTTGTCAGTTGTCACATATAATTTTTAGCCCTTTACTGCATCAATTAATAAAGGGTTGGAAAAAAATTGTTTCACGGTGGAAACCGCTTTATTTAATTATCGATAAGACATATTAAAAGAAAAATAACGTTTTCGAATATAAATCACTCGAATTTCAATTCCGCTTTTTCACCCACTTGCAAAAAAAGTGAGGTTATTTCGAAATGTCGTAAAATCATATACAATTTCTTATAGCTTCATATATATTTGATAGATTAAAATGGTTTGAATATTTTTTACTACTTAATTTGGAAATAAAGTGGAATCAAAACTGAAATACGATATATGAACCCATGTGCGGTAAAGGGTTAAGAGGCGCATTTTGAGTAAAAATGGTGAAACCTGAAGGAATCTAAATTTTGATATGTTGTATTTTAAAACAACATATGGGCGTGTCCGAGGAAAACCTTTTATTTTTATACGACGAAGTGAGTTCAAAAATAAGGGCGAATTTTTCCATAAAAATGTTTATTTATTTATTTATCAAATTAATTCCCCTCAAATATAATACACTTGCGCCAACAAATTTTGCATTTTCATAGGCATTTTCTTTGGGAACAAAGTCACCCGGAGCTATGTAAGTCCAGTGGTACGGTGGTTGAAGCAAGATGACGATGTTGAATTCAAACTTTTTGAACACACCAAAAAACATCCTAAAAATCAAAGATACCATAAATTATACATAGCTGAAACTGACATTTATACCAAGAAAACAAAACGAAAATGCTAGAATGATATAATAAAGGGTTTTCCAATAACAGGTGTTAGGTGTTAAACAGGAGAGACGATTAACAATTTTTTATGCCCGGAATTGGATGGTATTGATGTGAACAATATTTATTTAAGACGGCGCTACGTGCCACACAAGCAACGAAGCCATTGATCTTTTACGGGAAAAATTTCCGGACCGTGTTATCTCCCGAAAAGGTCACCGAGATCTTGTGATTTAACATCTTGTGACTTTTTTCTTTGGTGCCACGTGAAAGAGAAGGTCTACGCCAACAGTCCAGGGTCGATTCCAGACCTCAAAGATAGGGTTCGTGAGGCTATCGAGGACATAGGGCAGCCACTTTGCAATTCGGTTATGGAAAATTTCATGAAAAGGATATTGTCTTGTAAGCGTGGTCGTGGTGGTCATTTGCGTGAAGTTATTTTCCACTATTAACGACGTACCTTCCTCTATATAATGAAATAAACATCCGATCACTTATATTAAAAAATATCGTTTTTCTTGGAATATCAAAATAACACCTCTTACTAGATAACCCTATACAAGATTGCGCTCATCAGAGATGCGTGACGTCACACTGCTGCAGTTACGCGCGAGAAAATGCAAACAGAATGCGAAAGGGAATTATACAAACAACATACGAATAAATGGCACAAATGTGACGTCGCACCAGTTGTACCATATGAGGCGACAACTTTGTCCTCTATACATCGTTTCGAAAACCGAATGAACGTTGCCCGCGAAATTTGAGATTATCTTACTGTTTGAACACAGATCATACAACATTAATTTTGAAGGCATAATCGGTGAAAATATACCTATTGGTGGGCTTCGCCAGAATGCACCACCTGTGTTTTGAAAAATCAGCGTAAATGTTGATTAGCGTTGATAAAACAAATTTTGAACTAAAGTAATTTTTGAATAAAAACTACACATTTGATTTTATTGATAAATATTCTCGTGATTCAATTATGTTTGTATAGTGTGTTGACAAACCCCATTTTACCAAAGAGTTTTGTTCGCAACCAAGCAAAAATAATCTTTTGAGTAGCAAAACTTAAATCTCTCATCTCTCATGTCTCTCACACTTACGATTATTCCGCATATTTGGGTGAAGAATGCGGTAGCGTTATTAAATTTTTGCTCAGCTTTATCAAAATACGAACACATGTACCTACACACATTCATACGTACCCACTTATCTACGCGTAATCAAATCAAATATGTCTCACTTATTCCAAGGCACCAGCAACAAAAGTAACTGGTCCAATCTGGCACTGTTAGTTTTGGCGTGTCGTCGCTCTGTGAAAATATTTACTGAATAATTAACGAACCGTGATTCTATGAATAATTTGTATACATATGTATTATGCATTATTTTGTATGCTTTAACAATGACAAATTTATGCCACCAGCCAGCGAATGTGCGTACAACTGTGTTATACCCTTGCACTTGTGAACAGGGTGTTATAATTTTGTTTACATAATGGTTGTATGTAGCAGCATAAAGGAATCGAGAAAGATATAGACATATTTATACATATATGTATGTATATACCGAAATGCTCAGAATGATGAGAATAGTCGATTTTGCCACGTCTGCTGTCCGTCCGCACGAGCAAAAATAATATATTTCAGTGAAACTGTGTATACATTTTACTCTTTGTCCAAGGTAGGTTGGCATTGAAAATGGGCGAAATCGGTCAATAACCAGACCCACCTCCCATATAGCGGTAGTTTTCAAAAATGAAGAAAACGTGATATCTCTGTTATAAATCATGCAAATTTACTCAAATTTGGTACAAATGATGAGCAAAAACAAGAAATACGGCGCATGTAAAATTTCGAAAATTTTTAGAAAACAATAAATGACTCGATGTTTATTAAATTTAATATAAAAAAAATGTAACCGACTTGTAATGAGATATGTACATATGTACTGTTTACCATTGTAGAAAGAATAATAACAAAAACAAAGATTGCTGAAAAAATATAGAAACAAATAGTTTTCTCATCAAAATGTGCTCACAGCTTAAATGATGCAGAGTATTTTATTTTTTCTCTGAGAATGTAATAAAACGTTCAGCTTAATGTCACAAGTCATTTTCAGAATAAATTTGTAAAGAAAAGTTGAAAAAATTTAAATTTGTTAAAATGGGATCACAGCCCTCACGTTATTCGTCATTATAAAGAGGGCAAAAGCCAACGAAAAATTGCAGAATTTGTTGCTATTAGTTCCTCAATAGTCCAGCACATTATAGAAAGGTTTCGCCACGAAAACAGAATAGAAGATAAGGGCAGATCTGCGCCAAATAAAATATTTAATGATGCAGATAAGAGGTGGATTGTTCGCAAAGTTAAAGAAAATCCCGATTTAAGCGCCCCAAAATTAACGCACGAAGTCGCAAAATACTTAGACAAGATCTGTAACCCTGAAACTGTTCGTAGAGTTCTGCGCGAACAAAAATTTTCATGCAAGGACTGCCCGAAATGAGCCGTTGATTAATGCTCGTAATACAAAACAAAGAATAGAGTTTTGCAGACAACATTTGAACAAAGACATTTCGTTCTGGAAGGCCGCTGTTTTTGCGGATGAAAGCAAATTTAACCTTCTCAGGTCTGATGGGAAGTCCTGCCTGCGTTTGGAGAAAACCAAACACCTCCAACCTTCAACCATGTAATTTGCGCTCTACAGTTAAACATGGCGGGGGCAGTGTGCTGGTATGGATTGCATGTCCTATTCAGGCTTCGGTAATTTAACATTTATCGAAGAAAACATGAATAAAGAGATGTATCTGGATCTGCTAAAAGGTAATTTAGTACAACGTGCGGATAAAATGGGCATTAGGGATTCGTTTAGGTTCTACCAAGACAACGATCCTAAGCATACGTCTGGTATTGTAAAAACTTGGCTTATCTGGAACTGCCCACATGCAGTACAGACACCTGCACAGAGTTAAAATCTCCACATTATTGAGAATTTGTGGTCAGTGCGGGAAAATAAAATAAGAAACCACAATATTTCTAATGCTTCCGATCTGAATCGGGCACTACAGGAAGAATGAGATAAAATTAGTTCCGAAAACTTGTAGAATCTATGAATTCCCGATTAAAAGCTGTTCTGAATCAAAAGGGATACTCCACTAAGTATTAGCCGTAATCATAAAATAGAAATATTAATGTGTTTATGTTTTTTGAATACTTTTAATTCAGTGCATCATTTAAGCTGTGACCTCAAAACTGTAACTGAGTTATTTTAATTTGCCATATTTTTCTAATGAAGAAACATTTTTTGTTATTGCATAAAACATGTTATTTAACAATAAAAAAAATATAAGATTTTTTTCTGTAATGGAAATACCATAACATATATTTGATATTTTAATTATTATTTTTGTTTTGGCTGCATCAAATAAGCGGTGAGTCACTGTATATATTATTGAGACCAGATAAGAGCCACGCCTCCTTTTTACATATATATATATATGTATACCCTTTTTGGGTGTTTGGCCGAGCTCCTCCTCTATTTGTAGTGTGCGTCTTGATGTTGTTCCACAAATGGAGGAACCTACAGTTTCAAGCCGACTCCGAACGGCAGATATTTTTATAAGGAGCTTTTTCATGGCAGAAATACTCTCGGAGGTTTGCCATTGCCTGCTGAGCGGCGACCGCTAATAGAAAAATGTTTTTCTTAATTTAGGTGTTTCACCGAGATTCGAACCGACGTTCTCCCTCCATTCGGCTACGGCGGTCTTTTTACATGCTAAGCCTAAATTTGCCTCAGTCGCTCTGATGTTACAAGCTTTAACTTCCACTGTTCATTCCAAAAATAAAAAGCTAGCTCAAATTGAATGTTATTACAAAAAAAAAAACGCTGGTATATAAAGTTCTGCCGGACCGAATTTAGCCTACACACTGTACATATCCGAGGCTTGCTATTTATATTTGCGGCCTAGTAATGGCCTCTCCATGATGATCAATACACTTTCGCATTTGTTTAAACCGATTTTCGAAGTACTTTGAAATGAAAAAAAAATGACCACGGTTTAATTCCATTTTTTACCTAGATGAAGTTTTAAAGCCACTGTAAATAACACTAATAGGTTCATCCATCAAAATGTTTTGAGTGCGTTTATTGTAAAATATGGTAGGATTTCCAAAGGGAATATCCGGTAGCGCCGAACAACATTAGAAGTACTCCGTTCCTATGACAGTCGGTTCTAAGTTACCGGAACAACCTAGATTTATATCAAGTCAAGGGCAGTCACTTCAGCAGCATTCCCCGCATATACCGATATGGGTAATATTTATGCTACTACAACAACAACTGCAATTAACCAAGGCCAGAAGTATAAGCAACAACCCTCGTATATACATGTGGGTAGCTGATTGATACTTTTTCAGCGCCTTAAATAGACGGGTTCAGACAAAATTCATTGCAAAGATTTTTATCAACACCTTATCAGACTACAAAATAAAAAGAAAAAGTTGAAATGAGCAATACAAATTTATAGTCATTAAAATATTGCGGTCATGCGATTGAAAACTGTGTGCTACAAAACGTTTTTGATACTTGACATTTTCTTTTGATAACAGTCTAATACAAAACACAATAAAGCTTATGCGAATTAATCGTGGTCATTTTAGCTGATAAGATGGGAACCAAGTGAGCTACAAAACGTGATGGGCATTGTTTCAAGACAAAAAACCTATTTTTTTAAATTAAATAAACAATAATGTACACAATCGTCCAAACTTAAAATGATAGCAGGTTGTTCATGGTTGTGAATACTGCGAACTTAAAAAGCACACGGAAACTTTTAGTAAAAATAACGACAAACAAATAAAAAGTTTAACCACTGGCTAAAATATCGATATAAAATACGGACTTTTTTCTTGTTGTTGTTGAGTAGTTTACTAGGCCCTGCCAGTGCGGTGTTGGTACCGATTGTCATTGTCTAACTCAGCTAACGGTAGGCCCATGACATTTTCTGTTGTCGTTGTTGTAGCAGCATATATTTATGTATGTATATGGGGGGAATGCTGGTGGAGTGGCAGTCTTTGGTCGGATGACTTTCTCAGTTATCGAATCGAATACTTTTAGAGATGCATCTTATGGTAAAAAGTGGTCTGCAGAGATGCTGATTTACAACTCGCCGAACTACATACATAAATCGAAGTTATCAGAAAACTTCCTTTTTATACTCGGCGGCTGTTTCGAGAATATGGCCCATTCGGTAGAACATTTCTCTAGAACTCTCCATAAGATTCATCGGATGACCTTTACGTCAACGTAAGCGGCCGAATAGGTTAGTGTGTGATTACCAGTGCGCAGCCTCGAATCTCCGTGCATGAAACATGATGGAAATGGTTTTATCTAATAGCGGTCGGCCATCGGAGGGCCAAGGCAAACGCCCGAGTGTATTTCTACCGTTAAAAGAAGTTCCCCATACCATCTGATGCTCGGAGTTGGCTTAAAACTGTAGGTCCCTCCATAGTCATAGTAAAGTAAAGTAAAAAAGGAACATTGTAAAAGCTCCGGGCGAGAAGAAAAGTATACCCACTTAGGACAATATTAAAGTCGCCCAAAGAGGATAATGCTGCACCTACAACGCGCGGAGTGGCAGCGCAAAACGCAGAGAAAAACAAATTCGCTCTAGATAGGAGGTGGACGAACTGACGACAAATAACAGACGGTCGAGTCATGTACTCACGACGGCAAAAGACGGTATAATATAATATTACCGCAACATATTCTTTGCTGCAGATGCAAAAGAAACTTCGATAGCGTGTAACATACATACGCCCATGTGAGAGGAACCTGAGAGCATGCCATACATACTGGCATACTGGTATAACGGCACTGAGACATTAGAAGACAAGCCTATAGCATGAAGCTGGCTACAAATATGGTGGACCCAGACGTGGGTGAATAGTCCATTTAATGGACATCGTTCTGGGCCTTCCTGAAGTAATGCAAGGTAGTTCCGGAAAGGGAGTCTCCCCAGAAGAGAAGGAGGGTTTTTTTTTGTGGCTACACCATTCAACGTAGTTGACGACGGTCGCTGTAAGTGCGAAAGCAGTTGTGAATTAAGCTGAGTCAGATTGCTTGACCAAAACTAACTACAGATAATAGAGAAAGCTCTGTAAGATAAAAAATGTAATACGATCTGCACTGGGAAACAAAGATGAAGGCGATAAGGTACCTAATATTATATTATAAATACCATAAAAAATTGCAATGTGTGATAAGCTTATAAATATTTTCTTACTTTAAATTAAATTTGTATAACTTTCCAGACATTCTCATTGTTTTTTGTTTAGAGTAGAAATTTGTTGAGCTTTGCAAAATGTTTTAAAATAACCTACATATTATATTATTTTATTTGAATTTATTTTTTTTTTATTTGTATTAATTTTTTTATTTTGTTTTACTGTTATTCTACTATATGTTATTGTTTACCTTATTTTTGTTTGCCTTTTTTTTAGTTATTTCCTTTTAGCAACTTTTATTTTGATTTATATTTTTTTATTTGAAACTTATTTAACTTAATTTAATTTCACTATATGTTATTATATTTTTTGTTTATCTTACTTTTATGCTTTTATAGTTTTATTTTGTATATATATTAGTTTATTTTATGTCGTCTTACTGGGTATGGGAATAAGTTTCCGCCCTCGTAAAAGAGGTGTCGCTGCTGATACTATTTCTGTGTTCGCTCTAGTAATATTCTGGTGATTTGAAGGTGTATATGTGAGGTCTCGATTGCACTAGTTGACATTCGTTTGAAGTGTAAAGATCCTTTTTTATATGATGTCAAAAATGTCTACCTGCTGTTGTAGCAGCATAAACATTCCTCATACATATCGCACCCTAAATACAGAAGGGGCACAACTCAAAATTTTCCACACTCGAGCTTGACTTGTTTACAGTAGCACAGAAAACAAACTTTGTGACATATCACGCTGAAATTTGCCATGTAAGCTTATAACAGTCCTGCCAAAAAACAAAAAACTTATTTTTGCCATATGTCATCCGCGGACCGTTTTATTGATAACGTCTCGTTCATATTTGAGCTTCTGCTCATTTTGAGTTGTGACCCTTTTGTATTTAGGGTGCGATATGTATATGGGGAATGCTGCTGAAGTGATAGTCCTTGGCCGGATATAAATCCGGGTCGTTCCGGTAACGTAGAACCGACTGCCGTGGGAACGTTCTGCATCGCATCGTCACTGGCGATGAAAAATGGATCTATTATGACAACCCCAAAATGATGGAGCCTACCAGGCTAATCAGGTCCATCGAAAGCGAAAAAAAATATTCATGTTTCAAAAGGCTGTGCATCTGGTGGGATCATAAGATCAGAAGGGTGTCATCTATTATGAACTCCCTAAATCATCTGAAATCATCACTGGCGAATGGGACGGTAGACATGACTAACTGATTTTGCTGCATGCCAACGTCAGGCCACACGTTGCTAAATCGGTCCAGAAATATTTAGAGGGAATGAGACATTGCACCTTCGGATTTGCATCTGTTCCGATCAATGCAGTCAGCTCTTATTGGAGAGCGGTTCACTTCTTACGAGAGCATCGCCAACTGACTCAATGAATGGATCAAGTCAAAAGAAACCGAATTTTTCGTCAGAGGGATTCGATTGCTGCCTGAAAGATGAAGTAAAGTTGTAGCTTCGAATGACACATACTTCACATAATATCAGGCGTCATTTAATTGTTTAAATATGTAATTCGTAACTTTGGCTAAGAAAGGACGGAAACTTATTCCCATACTCAATATTTCACTTTTATTTTACTTTATTTTATTTTATATTATTTTACTATAAAATTAAGTTATTTATATTTAATCATTTTGTTAAATTTAATCACCTTATTTTTTTATATTGGTGACAAACACATAACCGCGTACTTTATGGAAATTAACCAAAACCTCGCATCCCAACAAAAATATAAACATAATTGCATTTTTCTATTAGCCGCACTTTGCTTTTTCTGCACCTCTTTTCAGAAGTTCAAAAGAAAGCCATTTTAATCGACGTTACAAACTGGTTCTGTTTTGTAAGCAATAAATTTGCTCGTGCATCTGCTTTTAAATAACATTTCCTGCGGTTTACTCAAACAATTAAGATGATTGCATAATTCTAATTACATTTCATCACAATGATTTAAATATGATTTTAAATACTATCTGACTGCCAACACAGAGCTGAGTGTATCTCCCACATTTTCAAATAGCAAATGATTAAGTAGTTGTATAATCCAAATATTATATTATATTTATCATGAAGAAATAATCAGGTTTTAGTTAATTTTTATTGAATATTTTCCCTTGTAAAAATTCAAAAGGCTTGATGAGCACTGCATAATAACTACACCGTGCGACAAATATTACATAATCTTTTTTTGTTATCCAATAAAAATTTCATAAGCAGCTGAGATTATGGGTTTTATAAAGTAATCACACATACTCAGTTTTTCATTTTCTTATTGACTTTATTTTTTAAAAGACTTTAAAATTGCAAAGGATTTTTAACATTTTTCAAGAAATACTCATACTCATTGTATGATATTAATTTGGATATCAAACGAAATATCCAGCTATAACGCTTCCGAATTGTGGAAATTTACTTTGAAAAAAATATATCTGTTCTTTACATTCATAAAGCGAAGTGTTGAAGAAGACGCCGAAATGTCGATTCGTTGTTGTTGCTGTAGCAGTACCTTTGCCCTGTCAGTGTAGCGTAATCATCTAACGGTAGGCCCAGGAAACTAGTTGTTTCGACGGGTTGGCTCCAGAGAGAGAGGGGTGTTAGATGCGTGGGTTTAATAGGGCATGTGAAAAGGTGGTTAGTGTCGTGCGGGGTGCCTCACATGCTGGACATAGTATGTTTAGTATGTCGGGTCGATTCTGGATAAGTAGGAGTGTAACCTGCTGCAATATCCAGAACGTAATTGTGCCAAGGTTACTCGGGACTCTCGGGGAAGTTGGAGCTCTTCGTCTACGATTGGTGTTGGCTGGACTCAGATAACGGCATTCGGGGGTCGGGAGCTTAAGAAGGTGGTGAGAGTCTCCCGATGAACGTCGTTCACGGCCTGTCTGTACACTGTCCGATCCAGTAACTGTCTGTTTACATTCTCATGGCAGCCGGTTCTACGTTACCGGAATGACTCGGGTTTTTCCCGACCAAGGGCTGCCGCCCCAGTAAACTAGCCCTGTCTAGTGTACCGTATCCCAATGTCAATTCGTCGACGTTGTTGATTTTGTCTCACGTCCCTATTAAATGCAGCTCGTGCCAGAATTAAAACCAAATCGCTAACGATAGTAGCGTCGCATTTTTGCTAAGTGGGCTCATTTAGATTTATTATTCAATTTTATTAGAAAATTATATTAAAAAAACTCGTAGCCATGAAATTATCTACCAGATTATAATAAACAAAATTCATTCCAACAATATTTCTCTTTTATCATTTTAAGTTCTCAAGCTCTTAAAGGAACATCCTTTATATTTACTTCATTAGATCACAAAATAAAAGTTACAATATTGTTGTTGCAGTTATTGGTATTCCCCACACATGCAGAGGGAATGCTGCTATAGTAAAAGTCCTTGGCCTGATATAAATCCCGGTCGTTCCGGTAATGTAGAACCAACTGTCGTGGGAAGCGTACACCCTTCCAGGAATGCAGGCTTCTCAGACGCCGATAACCGGTGCATTCTAGCAACAAAAATCTGGATCTAAAGCAGAAAAAATCTGCAAAGCGCTAGCCGAACTACGAAAGATGCTGGCACTCTGCAGAGCACACTTACATACAACTTGCGGCGACATTTTTGAAATTGAAAGGGAAGTTGAAGACGATAGCTTCGTTATAACTATTATCAGCATTGGGTCACCCGCACGCGCTGTAAATTTAACTGCAGCTTTTGATCTTAAATATCAACAAAAGCTAACTTTGGGGGTTGCTAGTTCTTTGCCCACTAAGGAGCCTACTAAAGCGATGCCCGTAGACCTTTAGCCCTTGCATCTAATAAGGGGCTCGTTGGCATGATCGGTAAAATAATTTATCTAATTTTTAGATTTTTTGAAATCTCGGCTTCCTCGTCAGGAATAATTGTTTTTTTTTTTTGTTTTTTAAATGATCTGTCACAATCTTCTTTGGCACTACTCGAAGCGTGCCGTTTGCAGAGCTTTTGGCTGTTTTGTTTTATGTTTGAATTGATCAGAAATTTCCGTTTATTTATTTTGCTGTACAAATTTATGAATATTACATCCGCAAATTTAGTACAGATTGATTGTCATTTTCGGGATCAAAATCGAGAACATTGCTTTACGGAAGCAGTTTTGGATTGTTGTTGTTGATGCTACTTTATCCCATGCTTTTTGATGAAATAAAGCGTATTTGACGACTCTGAGGCTGAGGTTGCAGTGCCAATTTTTAGTAGTAATTTTTTTAAAAGTAAGTATTTTCAAATTTTGGATTAAACCTTCAAATCCCTTGAAACAGATGCTTCGTTTTCAAAAAAATAAGCCGATTTTTCGCTTTTGGGTGTTAACTTGTTTGTATGCGTGGGATTTTTTTTACAGGCTCCAAGAGAGAGATGCGAAGTGGTTTGAAACATAGTGCCCGCGTCCGGTTATTGGGGCGATACAAAAATTTATGAAAATCCTGTGTTAGAAATTTATCCGGTCATTGGAGTTTTACGGTTATAAAGACTTTCCGTAATAAGGAATTTAACTATATTTTGGTTTTTTATTTTGGTGGTTAAAATGTCAAAATCAGTTGATTACTTTGCAAGAATTTCAATCAAAACAATACCGATCATTTGACATTCAAACCGAAACGAAAAAAAGAAAAACAAATCAGCTGTTTTAGTAACACTGCCTCGCAGGATTTTGCCTTGGCACTACTATTTCACACACAAGCAATAATAATAACATTTTTCTTGAGAGCTCAGTACTAACCTTAACCCATAGCTGGTGACTTGAAAAATTTGTCCACCAAGGACAGTAGCGTGATTGGTTTGGTTTTCTTTTTAGTAAAATTGGTTAAATAAAGAAGTATTTGGCATGTTTACCAGGCCCGTGCGCAGACCGTCAGATTTAGGGGGTTCCAACTTTTGTTGCAGTCTGATATAACTTTGCTTGTGTTTATAAATTTATGATACAGTACACGCTTAAGTCACAGTTTTGGATATGATGAATCATTGATTGGTGATAAGGAAAAATAATAATCAAAAAAAGATTGAAATTAATTTATTATAATATGCTTTATAATAACTCATCAATGTTCTCATGCTTTATTCGTATATAATTTGTTTTCTCTGTACATCTAATCGATCTATGTCATTAGCTATTATCAGATTTTATAGAAGTGATTGAACATATACTATACATTTATTACTATTTGAGTAAAGACAAACAAATGTTTGTACGACCCAGTCAAACAACACGATCATTCAACGTCGACTAGAATTTTGATTCTTCGTGGTACCGAAAAAAACTCCTTTAAAACTCTTTGAGGATCTACTACAGCTTCTCGATGTACATATATTCAAAGAAGCTAAACCGTTCAATCGCTCTTCTGTCATAGTCGATCTAAGGTACGTCTTAATACGACGCAGCGTTTTTTTTCATATCGATTCATGTCAAAATTTTTTTAAAACTTCTGGGGGGTTTGAACCCTGCAAATCATGAGATCGCCATATTGCTAATTTTGAAAAAAAAGCTTTGATTAGGCACAATATTATCTATTAATAAAACTTGTTTCTCTTGTCCGATTGGTTTTAAATGAATCTCCAAGGACTTGTGATGATTACCGCAAAGGACTTCTGAAGAAACGGGCTCCACACAAACAGCGATGACATTTTTAATTATAAATATTTTTTTTGAAAATTTTGCTAAAGTCAAGTCGAAGCATGATGTAGTAAATAGTATTTTTTGTAAAATAAAACAATTGACTAGCAAAAAAAAAAATATTGAAAATCATCATTCATTCGGGATCTAACTGCTTAAAATACAAACAAATAATTATGTGTAAATTTTGAAGTACTGAGAATTTTATAATAATTAAAGTCCCCTTTAAATAATATAACGGTTGAAAACTTCAGAGAAGTCTGCCCAACCAAAGGAGGTGGAAAGTTTCATTCTCACAACGTTCGTTTTATTGAATTATTTCATTCTGAATTCCTTCTTATACCATGCGGGACATAATTCTTATTATTAATTCCATTTATTTAAAATATTTTTCATTTTGAAGTTACGCATTACTTCTTAATCAGCAGAAACACTTTTTGACAAAATATTTTTATCTGCCAAAAATTTGGGCCACCCTATTGCGCACACGTACGTATGTATGTAACCATATGACCTTGCATGTACATGTGGATGTGCGTGTTGTGCAAAATGTTTGTTGGTTTATCGTGTGATATTAGTAATAATGGTTAAAAGAGAAGAGAAATTGTTCTAATGACAAAATCGAAATGTTTAATATTTACTATTGTTCTCTTGCTATAATTGAGGCATAACATCCCCCCGTGCACATTACCATAGTTTGTTAACACTTACTTATTATATTTTGTTGCTGTTGTTCACGCAGGCACCGCTGGAGCTGTAACAATTGTCACTAAATCGGGCGTCGTATTTGTTTTCGTTATCGCTGCTTTTTAGTATGTTATATTTTTTTTCGTTTGGTACAAACTGTCGGCAATATGAACAGCGCGTATACTTAGACGACAAAGGAATGGCGCAACTGTCTACTTTTTGTAATTTTCTTGTATTTAGTTTCGTATTGGCTGTGTATGTTTTTATTGCATTTATAATTATCCATACATTACAAGAAGACTAAAAACCCGTTCGATAAAGTAGAAAATTTATTCCGATGTATGTATGTATGTAAATTCTCGCATCAGCGTAGCTGATAGTAGCGCAATTTTGCTTTCATAGTGATAAATATAACAATATTTTTTCATTATTTCATGCATACAATTTTCCAATTGCCTTATCTCTCAAAGTGCATCAATAGTAATTTGAATACATACATCTGTATGTATGTAATGTCATTAAATTAGTTCAGTAAAACACACTATTCTGCAAAAATTACACTAATATTTTTTTATAGACGCCAGAGTAAATATGTATGCAACTATCATGTACACCTCTCATCACCGCTTATCATTGGTATTTGGTTATAAAGAATTAGGAAAATATTGAGATGTATGTGTGTATGTCAAATTCTAATTTTGTAGTTTGTTTAAATATCACTTTTCAATTTTTATCACACCAATTCAATCCCATGAAAATCTACATTTTTTCCGCATTCCCTTCCACGCGTTTCCACTTGCACTACATTACGAATCCGCTGTCTTCCCCAGCGGTCCGCTACGAACATGACTTTTCACAGCCGCAAAATCACAACAACTGTTCGTATTTTTTATCATATGCATACACCTGGTTCATGTGCAGCAAAACACGGAAGCCTCCCTTTTCGTAAAACACATCAATAAAATTAAAAGTAAAGACAAGATACTCGCACACAAATTACACAAACAACAAACCAAACGTGTTGAAACAATAATATCAGCACTCATTGAGCCGCTCAAAGAAAGAAATCATCGAGCACTTTTGCTTGAACTCTCTTGCTCTTTTGTTTTTATGTTGCTCGTGAAAAACCAAAACAAACCGAGTAACGAAGAAAACAATGAAGTGGAATGTCAAAAAATAATTGACGTTCCTCGGAAAACAATTCAAATTAGAAATATGGTGAAGTTGGTTGTTGTTTGTTAATGTAACGATGCAAAGGGAAATTTCAAGGCATTGAAATAAACAGGTGGAGGCTAAAGGTATATTTTTAAATTGTGTAATTGTACGCAGCCATATCCAATGTATAGTTTATTGTTAAACTTTAGGGTTTCCCCCGAAAATATTTATTTCCATGCGGCTTTCCATCAAAACTTGGAGACAAACGATTATGGGTTTTTGTGGTTTTCATGGACAGAAATAAGACACACAAAAAAGTTATCGTAATGTCGTTATTACCTGTTGTTAAGCAGTGGTATTTAAATGTGCTAAGTTAAAATATAAAATAAAAATAATAATACGTGCTAAGTTCACATATCTCATATGGCTATCAGACGGGGCTGGGTATTTTGAAGTCGTACGCTCAAGACTACAGCGTTTTTACTTGTTTAATACATAAATTACAAAAAAAACAAAAACAATGTTCCTTACATATTTATAATAATTTCACTTTAACAACTAGAGACGCAAATTTCTGAACAATTAAGAGTAGTACCAAGCAGAAAGCACTTAGTTTCCACTGTCGTAAAAACGTGTTTTTGGTTTTTTAAACTATAATTTTATTTTGTGGCTGCGAAGGCTGCTAAATGATTGTTTAAATATTTTAACTTCTTATACAGAAAAACCTGTGTTGGAAGCCATTTCAGACCAACGTGTTTAGATTTCGCTCAAAAATTTAAGTTGGGGAATAAGTTCGTAGCGTTTTTATCGAAAACTTTGTATTTAAACAAAAAAAAATTATATCAATAAGTCAATCAATTATATATTCGCCTTTGCTGTTTACAATCTCTTCCCACTTCTCGACAATTTGTTAATGCCGTTCCTCCAAAAATGTTGTTGTTGCTGTTGTAGCAGCATAAACATTCCCCGTGCAGACACGAGGAATGCTGTTGAAGTGACAGTCCTGGGCTGGATGTAAATCCAGATCGTTCCGGTTACGTAGAACCGACTGTCGTGGAGACGTTCCGCCTGGTCTGGTGTCAAAGAAGTTGTTGAGCCGCTTTTTAAGGACTTCTTTGTTATCGAAGATAACGCCTTTCATATGGTTCGACAGGGAGCGGAAGAGATGGTAATCGGTCGGTGCAAGATCCTGAGAATACGGCGGATGCTGAGGGACTTCCCATTCGAGCTCTTGGAGTAAGGCAGCATTTGGGACAAAGGAAAAGAATTGTTGCTATCGACATTTAAGGCAATAGGCCGGTCGGTTCTGGACTATGCTGTCCCTGTCTGGTCGTCTGGAACCAGTGACACTTAGTGAATAAAGCTACAGACATGCCAAAATACTGCTATTTGTACAGAGACCGGTTGCCTCCTGATATCCCCAATTCAACACCTTCACAATGAGGCACAGATGCTCCCTGTAATGGAGCATAACAAACTGCTCAGCAAGCAGTTCCTGTTAGGGTGCTGCCGCAGGTTTCACCCTTGCAGACACCTGCTTGAGCCAGAGCCGCCTCTTAGGAGCCGCCATCAGGAGACACCTTTTAAACAACGCTGACGAGATCTAGGACAAAACTGATAGAAATCTACTGGACCAGACAGTGTTTAGACAGTCATTAAACGGCATTCACTGGAAGACCGTCACCACCTTCTTAAACTCCCGTCCACTGAATGCCGTAATCGGAGTCCAACCACCACCTATAACAGATGAAGAGCTCCAGCTTCCCCGTGAGACCCGCTGGCACAATACCGTTCTGGATATTGTAGCAGGTTAAACTCCTACTTATCCAGAATTGACCCCGACATACCAAACATACATATGTCCGGCATGTGAAGGCACTCCGCACGACACTAACCACCTTTTCACATGCCCTTTGTAACCCACTCATCTAACACCCCTCTCTCTTATTCCCCAACCCAATACATGCAGTGGGACAATGGTGCGTTCTCGGATAAAAAAATATTCAATAAATGTCCCAGACTAGTAGAATTGTTATTGGTACGATTTGCGTAATAACGACGTATGTACGTATGTATGTCAAAAAGAGACTTTGGTGGTAGCAGCGTTTTGGTGTGGGCGGCATTTTCATGAAGAGGAAAAGCAAATATTATATTTGTTTTGTATCGAGTAAAATGAATTTTCATTTATTTATTTATCACATTTTTGGATGATAAAATGGATGAAGACAGCATTTTCCAACAAGATAACGCTGCCGTTGAAGTTTCCAAAGAATCGCTGAAATGGTTGGAAGAGCACAACACACCGCTTATGAAGTGGCCTGACTGTACTAGACCTCAAATTGGCTATTAAGGAAGCTTGGGAAGATTTGAAAATTAAATGAAATCAATGCCTAAACGTATTTTTGAAGTTACTATAAAAATGGGGGACTAATTAAGTATTAAGAATTCTATAAATATGTTTATATTAAAAATTAAGTTTATGCGTTTATACGAATATGTTCTTATTTTTAGTATGATATTAAAAAAGCAATGATTTAAGTATAACAACAACAATGAAACTTGAATATTACATGCAATCTAAATTTCCGTTAGTTTGACAATAAATATGAGCTTTAAGTTGTTGAGAGCAATGCTTTGAATATTGTCAAGAGGATTACTTCTTTCAATGTAACGAGGACTGCCTTCTATATTTTGTGACTTTGCAATACTACGGGTGAGGAGCTGTAATTCGATATTTTTATCGTTTTTTTTTTGGTTTTAATTGTTATTTTTTAGCATAAACTTACATACATATGTACATGTAACGTTTTCCCTTACGAGATTTATTTGTTCTTTCTTCAGTGAGTTGAAAAATTCAGCTGGCCTAAATTATGGAATGAACTCGTGAAAGTTTTCGTGCGATGATTTATTACGAATTTCGACGTTGCATATCGAGACAGAAGTGCATTGATCAACTTACTTCGACTTATGGTGTTAAAGCACCACACTTAGCAACACGAGTTCCAACGTGGTCGTCGATCCTTGCAGGGTGGAGGCCGTCCAAAACGATTGTTGTGCATCAATTGATAATGCAAGATGGCCATGTGACATATACCTAGATAGAGGATTCCTTGGGCATTAGTAGGATCAGCATATATTCAATATCGGATTTTCCTCCAGGTTGTTAAGAAAATTTGTTCTCGTTAGATACCGCATAATTTGACATTTGCCTAAAAAAAGAATCGCATCGAGTGGTATAAAGAAATATTGAGGAAATTAAAGGTCGTTTACGGCATGCCTGTGGCATCGTAATATGTGACAAATCTTGGATCTATGTATGCATATGAGCCGGAAAAAAACAGCTTACGATAGAGCTCAATCCAACAAAAGTTGTTCCCGGAAGAAGCATCTCAAAGTAAACGGTCACCTGTTTTTTCGAAATATCTGGCCATATCGCAACTGTGCCACCAGAGACTTAAAACAGTCGGTTCTGAGTGATATATAACCAGTACGAGCTCTCACGTATCGGCAAGAGAGCTTTTGAGCACTCGAAAGTTTGAATTAATATGTCATCCGCCTTATTATTGCCCTGATTTGGCACCTAATGATTTCTTTTTGTTCCCGAACATTAAAAATAAAATGTGGTCAACATTTTTCAAAGTCTAAAGAAGCTGTTGAAACCTTAAAATAGCTCGTTTTGGAAGTATCTACTTCTGAGTGGCAAAAGTGCTTTAGAAATTGGTTCAGGCGAGTGCAGTAGTGTATTGGCTTCCAAAAAGAATATTAAAAAAAGAAATAATTTTTATTATTATTTTATTGTGTTTTCATTATTGGGCATAAAATATAAAAGGCAACCCTCGTAATGATACTCTCGTGAAATAAACGGAGTTGATGAGTATAATGAGTTATACCAGTTTTGTGAGATATAAGGCCTCTTCTTTCCGCCAAGCGTTAACAAATGGCAAATAGATGAAGCAACTCGTGTAAATGAAAATATCTTAGGAACACGGGAATAGAGCTGCCTTAAATTACATATGTTTTTAAAATAGTGAGTTATATCAGTCTAATGTGGTATAACCATACTCGTAAGCGGCGAGTCTTGCTCGACCCTTTTGTTGCTGCTTTCACATGCAAATTTTTCCGTAAGTTAACCGAGCATAGAAGTGGCGAATAGAAGAGGCCTACAACCATATTCGCTAAAGACGAGTCTTGCTAAATTATTTGTTGTTGTGTTCACATGTAAATTTTTCGTCAAGCGAGCGGAGAAGTGGCGCATCGAAGGCGCCTATTATCATTTGACGATGTATTTGTGGACGACGGTTAGATAACATAAAATTGTTGGGTTTCTTATTTGTTAATACCCATAGACCGACTTCATTTATATTGTATTTAAAAAAAACTGTCAAAAGTGAATTGTGCGTGAGAGGCATTTCAGTGTTTCTATTTGCTGGAGGATGACATTCGTTGCAATCATCCACTCGCCGTACTATTCCATATGTCGTCTTCTATTTGTATGGGTCCTTTGTGACGTGACGTAGCAGACGTTCTTTTCGTGAAAGCAAATAAGATATTTCGTTTTGTATAAAGAGGTTTTTGTTAGTTGTGAAATATATCATATTGAAGTAAAATAGGGGTTTTAATAGAATTTATGGTAGTCGTAGTCGACCATAACTTTGCGATACAATATTGTTCTTCTTTAAATAGTTGTCATTTTCGCCGCACTTGGGGTACGGCAAAAGTAGAAAGTTGCGAATTTTTGTGCAGTTTGGCATGGCGTACGGCACCACCTTCGACTCAAATACACATAATCTATTTTTCTGTCAGTCGAAACCGTTGCCGCATCGGACGGAACGGGTTCATTGTGACGGACCTATAAAGCTCAGCCAATGCTTTGTTTTTGTAGCCGAATCGTTATTCGTAAGTTATTCCTCACCTCTTTACCTCCTCTATAAAACACTAGGGAAACATTACTATTACTATAATTATTAACAGGTAGATCAAAATTTTTATAAATTACAAAACTTTTGATGAACATTTATGGAATAAAGTTTAATTGCACACAAAAAACTTTTAGACCTTTTAAATACGAGTACTTCACCTACAAATTAAATGAATTCATCAGACATTTTTATTCAAACAGTTTTTGACGCACAAACTGTAAGCGTATTGTGATATTTGATGACACTGTTGTACCTGTTGCATAATGCCTGTCATGTTGCATGCTTGCTGTGACGAGTACGAGTAGTTACCGGCTCGCGGTACGCCATTTGAACACAAAATTGCGACAACGAAGGGTACGTTTCCACGACAGTCGGTTCTACGTTATCGAAACGTCCCGGATTAATATCCGGCCAAGGACTGTCACTCCAGCAGCATTCCCCGTATATGGTATAAGTATGGGGAATATTTATGCTGCTACAACAACAACAATAACAACAAAGATACGCTTTGTGGACATTTTATGCATACGCTACGAAGACGATACAAGCCGTGTGCGAAGGGCTTTAGTTTCGCATAGGATTGGTACTTATATACATATGTATGAAACGTACATAGGTGCGACGCCAAAAACGGGGCGGTATTTTCTCAAATTTTGCAAGTTATAGAAAAAATCGGTGAACCTGCTTCAGGCTTCAGTTTTATTTCGATGGATGAAGTTTGCGGTTTGCGAAAGCGACCACAACAAAGTTCATGAAGATCTGCAGAGGAATAACCTTATCTCAACTGTGAGTCATGGTGAAGGTTCGGTGATAGAAACAATTTATGGATCGGTTTGTTTATTCAGACATTCTGAAGAGTAATTTGAAAGAATCAGCAAGCAAATCAGGTCAAATTGGCGAATTGTATTTCAACGACACGATGTGTGTAAGGGCTTTATAACGTGCCAAAACAACTCCATTCGCCGCTCCAATTATCGCACCTCAACCCTATAGAACATTTATGGAACGAATTAGAACGCCAGATTCGCAAAATAACTTATAACGAAAAAGATAAACTGGAGGATGGCCTGGAGCGCGAATGGAACCAAATAACATCCGAAATAACAAAAACAAAAAAAATAGTTTTTTCCGCGCAAAATCTGTTAAGGGCAGTAGCAGAGGCAAAGAGAGGTCCAAATAGATACTAAAACTAAACCATTTGCATTTATTATAATTAGCTTTAGGTAGTTTTAATGGAGTATTTATACTTTTCTGCGCTGTGAATTCATTCCTTTCGTTTTTTATAGAAGTTCGGGGAGAAAGAAATCCATTATTTTCTCGGTGGCTGTAGTGATCGATATTTCGTAAAGTTCGGTACAGTTTACAGTTTTTCTTTGATAAAGGCAAAAATGCGACCATAAATCAGTTTTAAGCCATTTGCGCTTTATGGATAATGGACTTCTTTTTCCCCAAACTTATATAATTTGAAAATATTCAAAAATTATTTTTATTATCGTTTTCGGAATTTCATTCAAACAGGCAATACGCCGGGCACGAAGAGCATAGCTTTCCCCCGCATGACACTAACTACCTTTTCACATGCCCCATCAAACCCACTCATCTAATACCCCTTTCCCTCTGGACCCAAGCTGTCGAAACAGCAAGTTTCCTGGGCCAACCTTTAGATGAGCTAGACGAAGACGACCGGTAATCTATACACACTAACAGGATTAAATATAGTGCTTTATAAATTCAAGAATTTGTTTAAAAAAATTATAAAAAAAGTTATTCTACAAAATATAAAATGACTTTTAAACATTTTCAAAATTCTTTACTTTTATTAACTTTCCTTCTTCTACATAAATGGTTTTGTTCTTACTCTTAAAAAAATTTTCGTTGCTAAAATACGAGTGTTGATTTTTTTGTTGGAAAGTGCAAGTACTCACTCTTCCTGGCCTCAAACATTATTTTAGCACATAAAAATGCATTTGTTTTTTTCATTCTATTTACATATTATACATACACAAATAAGTGAATGCAAGTTTGGAGATAACAGATGCAATATGATAAAATTTAAAGTGAAAACTTTTTTATACTCACTCCTAAGATTCGGCAGGGAGTAGTAAAAGTCCGAATTATAGTAGTGATATACTCCCAAGCTGGGTGATGTGTGCGTTGGCTGCACTGGACGTTTCATTAGACTTTTTTCCGCCATGATGTTCAAGTCTCCTGTTTTAACTCTTTGTTCAGATTCACTGTTAGTTTGTAGCTCTTAGCAGGAAAGTTTTGGTAATTGGCTTACTGAAGACGACACAAAACGAACACCAAACAACCGATGCCAACGAGATTTCTACATCAACTAACTTAAAGGCCTAGAAGGGACGCAACATTTTTGCGATAAACGCTTATACTCCTGCACACTGTGCTTACATTCCGACAAGTGTCCATTATTCTAAGTAAAGGTACGGTGGGCAAGGAGATAGAGGAGTCAATTAATCAGGAAAATAGCGATACAGTAGTGTTACTGAAGGCGCTGGAGGCATTGGTGTTGAGGGTTACTCAGCAGCTGAGCTGATTCCGCTGCGGCTGTTTTTGATTTTGTTGATTCTTTCGCTATATCTATGTGTTGGTGTGGTTGTGTGCGACATGTTTGTTTCATTTCTGTATGTATGCATGTACACGCATACATATGTACCCCAACTATACAGATATAAAAATTCCTACTCTAATCAGAGTATGGGCATATCTATGTATGTGCGTGTATGTTTGTAGGTTGGCGTGGAATAGCAAATATAAACAAGACAATCAAGCGTAAAGAAATGAAATTAATATTGATAATAGCCTCAGGAGTTGTTAGACATTCACAAGAATGTATGTACATACATACATAGGTACAATACATACATATTAAGCTGGAATATAGGCACACAAACATACATACCATATTAACGCACCTACATATCGGCCAACTCAACTGAAAATTGACAGAATTTTGATACAAGCTGACTTGTGCCGTTATTTATAAACAAATATCATAAAGATATAAGCTGCGAGCAAACCCAGTAATCGCTGATGTCAAATTAGATAAACACACACGTATTCACATATGCAGATGCATAGAGGTATAAGCAGATAGGATAAATACGATATTTGCCGCTGTGCAAAAGCAATAAAAAGTACTTTTGAATTTTTACTCGAAGAATTGCAACAGTAGATTGAAATTATTTCATTGGAAAAGAAAAGCGAAAATTTTGCAACTTTTTTAGTTCCTTTTTAAATAGCTTTTAATAACTTGCAGTTCATATTAAGCTCATATTCTTCGACTTTTGTATGCATCCACATACACATAACTTGATCAAAAAGTTCCCGGAACAACCGCCGAGTGACGCTCTAAGTTAACTGATTTCTGTTTTTTGTTTCGTTAGGTTGCCACATCTGTGATTAACATTCCTACCAAAATTGGATCGCCACAGCTTGACATTGCTAAAATTACGCCATCTTGAGTAAACATACCTTTGCACGGTTTGATTTTTTCGTTAAAAATGAATTCAATGGTGTAAAAATCTTAGAAATGTTGGGAAATTGTGTCAGTAATGATACTCTAAAGAAAGCAGCCGACAGCCGGTTCTACGTTACCGAAACGACCCGGATTTATATCCGGCCAAGGACTGTCACTCCAGCAGCATTCCCCGTATGTAAGTATGGTAAGTAAGAACGTAGTGACAGGTCGTCAGCATCAAAAAATAATGGAAACATCAATAACATAAAAGAAAAGTTGATCAATAACCGCAAATTATCACTTAGAGAGCTGGCAGAGGAACTTGGACATTGGTTATGAGTCCGTTTAGGACATTACGGTTAATGATTTGGCTTTGCGCCGTGTTGCTGCAACGTTGGATGCAGTTGGTTGAGGCCTGAATTTCATGCAAAAAAGGGACAGCGTTGATATTGCAAACGACATGATGTTCAAGGCCGAATCCGGCCAAACTTTCATCAAACGCATCATTACTAGCGAGAGAAGAACGACGCGCAATCCAGATACCAGAGGAGTGAGCTCCAAATGAACCACGACCAAAAAAAAAAACGTAATTTTCGGTCAAAAAGGAAAGCGGTGCTCACGGTTTTTATAGATTACACCGGTATTGCACCCCACGCATTTTTGTCAGACTGGCGTTATGGTTTGCGTGAAGCAATTCGCCAAATAAAGAAGGATTTGTGGGAAAACAGCTCGTGGATTTGGCACCACGGTAACGCACCGTCGTGCAGTGCCATCATTACCCGTGAATTTTGGCCAGGAACGAAACGAATACCATCCAACAGCCATTGAATTCACCTGATATGGCTCCCTGCGATTTTTTCTGTTTGATCGAGTCTAAAAATCTATACGAGGAACGTGTTTAACAGCCGAAAGAGAGCAATAGAGTACCAGAAATGTTTCGAGAACTGGGCTAAACGTTGGCATACTTTAAAGGCGATAATATCCCTTGTGCAGAATAAACTAGTATTTTGAGTTTTCTGAATACAAACTGGGAACTTTTCCATCATGGCATGCATGTATTTACATACAAACGAATGAAGTTACTATTTCGCTTAACGTAGACTTTCTCACTACGCTCCTTATAAATTTTCAATTACTTTTTATAGCTCAGAAAAAAAATACAATATTACTTCGAATACATACTAAAAATAAAAATATTGTTATTGCTGTTATAGACTATAATGACTTTGCAGTTGTTGTGCTAATCACTCCGGTTCCTTATCACAGCATCGTCCGCTTATCGCAAAATTTGTTTTTGCCTTACGAAGAGCCACTAAAAATTAAATATTATTGTAATACTACGCTGAGTAGGCGATAAATTTAAGAGCGCGCAAGTATGTACATATGTATGTGTGCATGACTAATAATGACATACATGAACATGTGAAGCTACCTCCTCTGGAATATTACGCAGACTTTAGGCACTCTAAAGTGGTTTCCAAAAGGAGCTAGAAGACAATGATGAATGGCTGAATGTAAAGAGTGGTTAAGTTTCAAGGGCCGGTGTTGGTTTTGAATAAAATACAGGTTTCTTAGGAAATTATTGTCATTTCTCTTTATTATGATAATATTTGTATGGGTCAGCTATGTATGGAACAAAATATCGGTCAAATGGCCGCCGCGGCCTCAGCGGCACACCTCCATCCGATGGTCCAAATTTTCGATGACACTGGCGCATTAATGTGCCAAATTATCTCATCCTTTAGCTCTTGAATTGTTACTGGCTTATTGACGTACACATTTTCTTTCAAATAACCCCAAAGAAAGAAGTCCAACGGTGTCTTTGACGTTTAGGTGTGGTTCACATTCAACATCGGCCCCTGAAATTTAACCACCCTTTATTAAATTTTTTCAGGAATTTGTAAATCTCTCTTGCACTTTTACCACACTTTTGTAAGCAATCACCCCAATGTCATTTTCCTCACCTGCCCACTCCAATGTTAACAGGCGAAATTTGCCACGAAACTACGTAAAATTTATGAGCACTGAACAAAAGCAAAAATAGCGGAACTTTTTTCTGCGATGTTCTCGTCGTACGCATTGTAAAGTTTGTCACAGAATTTACGGCAAGACTAGGAATATTAGCAGGCAAATTTACAATGCTATCTATGTTACATACATATGTATGCACATGTGATAATGAATTATGTAGGAAAAAAATATTTATAATCAATAGCAAAAGTTCAATAATAAAAAGAAAGCTCAAGAACTTTTCCATATCATTTATGGGGCATTTTAAATAAGGTAACAGTGTTCAAGAATTTCAAACAACCAGTTAGAGGTGGTATATAAAAAAAATATTTACATTACATCGATTATTTATTTTTTGCACAGCTGTTTCTTCGGTTTTGGTAGATAACATCAATATTTTTTACACCTTGACAAATTAAAAAAAATTTGTCTCTAAAAATTATTATTTGGGAAGTGGCCTTTTTTGTTTATCAATTTTAACTTTTAACTTGCTTCAGCTAGATTTTTAATAAATAAATGAATAAATAAATAATTAGCGCATGCACTTCTATTACGTGTTTGGCCGAGCTCCTCCTCATATTTGTGCCGTGCGTCTTGATGTTGTTCCATAAATGGAAGGACCTACAGTTTTAAGCCGACTCCGAACGGCAGATGGTTTTTCATGTGAATCTGTTTTATGCACAAATAAACTCGGAGGCTTGCCATTGTCTGCCGAGGGGCGACTGCTATTAGAAAAACGTTTGTTATTATTAGATGTTCCGTACCCGTGGTTTCGAACGCGTGCACTTCCGAATGGTAGTCTCACACCAACCTATTCTGCTACGGCGGCCACCAGATTAAATAACATACCCGCCAGAAAATTTTATATTCATGGTCGCGGCATGGATAATCCGAAATTGCGAACATCCAAGTCATTAGTTTCTAAACATTTCCAGATACTCGATAACTTTTACGATAAAGTTAATTAAGTGACGCCAGCTTTTAAGCTGCATTCGGACAGCGACCGGTTGCCTCCTGATGTCCCCTATTCAACACCTTCACAATGAGGCACAAATGCTCCCTGTAATGGAGCACAACAAACTGCTCAGCAAGCAGTTCCTGCTAGGGTGCTACCGCAGGTTTCACCTTTGCAGACACCTGCTTGAGCCAGAGCCGCCTCCTAGGCACGTCACGAGACACCTTTTAAACTACGCCCACGAGATCCAGAACAAAACTGACAGAAATCTACTGCACCAGGCAGTGTTTAAACAGACATTAAACAACATTCACCGGGTGACCGTCACCACCTTCTTAAGCTCGCGTCCTGTGAATGCCGTAATCGGAGTCCAACCACCACCTATAGCAGATGAAGAGCTCCAGTTCCAATTACGTTCTGGATACTGTAGCAGGTTAAACTCCTACTTACTCCTACTCCAGAATTGACCCCGACATACCAAATATATGTCCGGCATGTGAAAGTACCCCGCACGACACTAACCACCTTTTCACATGCCCTTTAAAACCTACTCATCTAACACCCCTCTCCCTCTGGACCCAAAACGTCGAAACTGCATGTTTCCTGGGCCTACTTTAGATGAGCTAGACGAAGATGACCGGTGATATACCCTACACTGACGGGGCATCTATTACTGTTAAAACAATAACAACACGCCAGCTTTTATTTGATGTAACTAAGACTAATTGGACACCCAGTAGCAGTGGAGCAAAAAAAATACAGAAAATCAAGAACAATATATACAAGGTGAAGTCCAAAATAAACAAGGTGAAGTCTAAAATAGAAACGACAGGAGATTTGTTCTGATAACTTCGACTTTATTTCTTCAAAATAGTCCCCTCTGGCCTCGATACACTGTTTTGCGCGATCTAAAAGCTTTTCGAAAGAGTGTTTCAGGTTATTGACCGGAATGTTCTTCAGGATGTCGGTACAAGGCTCATGGATGGCCTCTACGAACGTAAAACGTTTTCCTTTCATGGCCAAATGCAATTTTCCGAATAGGTAGAAGTCACAGGGAGCCATATCAGGCGAATACGGAGAGGGTTTGATGGTTGTAATGCGATTTCTAGTCAAAAAATCAGTCACAAGAGTGGATCGATGAGATCATGCAATAAGCGCCAGCTTCCTCCTTCGCGGTATTCAGAGCGAATTCGACGAATGCGATGCAACAAACGCTTCAAACCGCCAAGATAGAAAATTGCATTGATGGTTTGGCCCGTTGGCACAAACTCCTTGGAATCGTAAGAACAAAAGAGCATCGACTTGATTTTTGACTTCTCCAAACGGGATTTTTTGGCTGGTGGCTCATCTGGGGCCTTCCATTCGGCACTTTGGCACTTAGTTTAAGGTTCATGTTGGAAAAACCATGTTTCATCACCAGTTACAATGCTGTAAAGGAAGTTCTCGTCTTTCGAATGTTAAATTCTGAGCATTTTTTGGTCCTCAGTTAACTTGTGCAGAATGAAACGTCTACAGACCTTTCGTAAGTCCAAATGATCAATTAAAATGCGATAAATCGAAATTTTGTTCATTTTTGATAAATTTACGAACAATTTCGATGGAGCTTTCGGTTATTACTGATTGTGGGCGGCCCGTATGTTCATTGTCATTTATGTTCTCATGCCCATCTCTGAAACATGTAATCCACTCATGAACTCTGACACGAGATGGTCAATCATCGCCATAAACTTTTTCCATCAATTCAAATGTTTCGGTAAACGTTTTACCGATTTTAAAACAAAATTTGATATTAGCTCTTTGTTCGAAACTCATTTTTGTACCAATGGCACAAACATACTGACACTTTAGACGCAATAACTTCCCTTCCACTGAACCGAATGTCACCAAGCTTTCACTGGAAGTCAGCCAGGGGCGTAACTTCCAATGCACTAACTCATAAAAAAGATGACGCCATCAAAAACATTTTTATGACGCCAGTCTTGTTTATTTTGGACTTCAACTTGTATTGTGCTGGAATTTGGCCCTAGAATGTCAAAATCTATAATCAAAGATTGACAGTTAAGAGTATGTTAAACTTAATTTTACAATTTAAATACCAAATATAGTACATTAGATCGGCTACTCTACTGGTACTTAATGTTCAATGTGTCTTGGCTGAATCGTAATGAAGCCAATTCGAGAACCATGAACCATTTCTTCAAATGTCGTTATTTTAGGTAGCAGATAGAGATGCAGAGTATATCTCATTTCAGCTCCAGTGTACAAAAGCTTAAGTGTACAAAAGATTACCTTGTGTTGGACTAAAAAATCGAAATTTTTTTTATGGCATATTCTAAAACTACTTCACTTTAAAAATATAAATTCAAAAACTCATAAAGATAGGAGCTCTAGAACGAAAGTTACAGACCGTGGAAGCGCGCGACCTTTCTTGGAACCAGAAGTGCACGCAAAACTTTAGACGCGATTATCTCGAAGTCGTGTTTTTTTTTAAATTACCGTCGCGGTGATCATTATTTATCAAAAACTATTTAACCGATTTGCATAAAACTCTTTTTAATTATTCGAAGTTACAACCTCGGGAATCTGAACGGTTCCGTTTTTATAAATATTTGCATAGTTCGCTGGAATTAATTTTTTTTTAATTTTTCAACCCCTCAAAAATCGTTTTTTGGTGCAAAGCGGTTTTCATATCGAGACAAGTTTTTTTTGGTTAAATAAACCCTTCAGATTCACCAAAAAACGTTTTTCTACAATAATCATTTAATTTTTTTGATTTCAGTTGAGCTGCTCATGCGCTACCGTGCCCACTGCAAGCCTCTTCTAAAAAACGGCGTTTCGGGGGAAGGGAGATATCGACAATAAATAATAACATTTTTTAAAATAAAAAAACCAAAATGTATTCTTCGAGAGTTACACTTTAGTATGATATATGCCTCATTTGAATAAAAGTTCTAAAACATATTGAAAAACAATTATGACAATCGCTCATTTTTTCGGGCTCACAAGGTATATAACCCCTTAAAGTAAAAAGCGTAGGGATAATTTGTACAATCGGGAACATTTGTACAATCAGTTTGAAATGCCGGCTGAGAATAGAAAATTATTTTAACAGGATTTATGTAGACTTTAATGAATAAAGAAACGTTAAGAAGTATAATTTACATCCGATCAGCATAAATGATAGCATAGTCCAAAACGTAAACAATGATTGAAGACGTTAAACTTACACATTTTTATTCCAAAAATTGCCTTGAATTTATTTTCCCACTTTTAATTCATTCATTTCGCGCTATCATTTACAAACAAAAACATTTGCGCACACACAGCCGATCAGAGTAAATTATCAATTTCAAATCATAGACAGATTGATATAATGGGTTTGGAATATCCGGTAAATTATTATGAGGAACGTTCAAACGCAACAGTAAACACAGGAAAACGTATTCTAAACTTTTGAAATTTATAGTAAAAACCATCTCTCTCATTCAAAATCGAAGTTTTTTAACAAAAGGAGGAAAGGTCGATCGATGTGAAAACGGCAACACTAATGACTAAAGCCATATATTATAGCCATGCTTTTACTTTCCCGATAAAGAAGTGGCCAGTTGTATTTACATGCAGATGTATGTATATGCACGGCATCATACTCTCAATGAACTCACCACACTTGTTTATTCCCTCAATTGACGTATGCAGGCATTGAAATCAATAGCAAACACATACACGTGCCAGTCGACTGGGGAGTGCCTATACGGCGTGGGTGTGCATTAATGTACAAATATGCACTAATCGGAAGTCGAAGAAGAAGCTAGCGCAGAGAACCAGGGGAATGAGTGCGACGAGTCTCTCATTTCTTCATAGTTTTTTTGTGAAATTTTATTATATGTATAAATATTTTATTGTAATTACTTGCTGTGAAAACCATAACAGTGAATTTTTGAATTTTAAAACTATATAATTTATCGACAGATGTAACAACCCGTTTCCTGAATTTAAGTTATCCACCAGAATATATTCAGTAAATTCAATTTCCAATTATTCCTCCAAAGTGGTATTAACGCCTTCAAAGTACTCGCCATCAACTCAACTCTCACGCCATAATTGACACTTGGTGCTGTGCGAATAGGCTATCGGAAACCCAACCAATACTGGCATTGTGCTCTTTACCAGAAGGAGGAAGCTTGATGGACTCGTTCTGCCTAAGCGTAAGGAGCCACAATCCAGCTATCCAAAGAAATCAAATATCTTGGAGTGATCCACGATAGTAAACTTCTTTGGATGTCACACGTTGAAAAAAAAGACATCCAAAGCACTGACAGCCTTCTGGCAATGTAAGCGTGTTTTTGGGAAACCTTGGGGTTTTTCTCCTAGCAAGGCCTTATGGATCTACACGGCTATAATAAGATCTATTATCACCTATGCATCAGTGGTCTGGATGAGTAGACTGTCTCTCGTGGGAGTCAGGAGGACCTTATCAAGACTACAACACACTGTGGCCATCTGTTGCGTCGGAGCTTTTCCGAATACTTCAGGCCCGGCATTAGATGCTCTGATTAGTCTGCCACCACTTGATATTTTCATCCAAGGAGAGACCTTGAAGGCCATCTGCAGGCTAAAACACAATGGGAATTGATACGTCCCCTGTCCGGCATTGGAAAACAGAGAAGGCATGGACTTCGATTCAACGATACTCGCCATGCCCCTTGACTCCATGCCATCAAGAGTCGTGCTTGACAAGAGATACTGTGTGGTGCTGCCAGAAGCTTAACTGTAGTCAAACTCAGAAAATGAGCCCGACAAACACTCGCATTTTCACGGATGGCTTCAGGACCTGTCATGTCCGATCGACTGGCGCAGTTCCTCCTGTCACTAAGCAGAGGGGACTGTAAGCGGCTGGTTGCACTGATGAGAGGCCACTTTCTATGGGCAAAGCACATGGAAAAGGTGGGCATCTCAGACAGTGCACTTTGCCCAGTATGTGGAGAGGGGGATGAGACGGCGGACCACTTTCTATGCATCTGCCCAGCCTTCGCTCGAATCAGGTCTGTGGCTCTAATGTGTTAAGAAGCGAAGAAGTGTTGGCTCCTTGGCACCACAAGATCTACCCCGATTTCGTTGGAGGTCGAGTAGATTTAAAGAAAATTAAAAAGTGAACCCGAGTGCAGTACAATGGACTTAATTGGGTCTGAGTGTTGAACTTGCGCTAGTCTATCCCGACAAAACCAAAAACACCGTTACGCCAGAATTGATTCAGCTCTTGAAACATTTCTGAAACTCTATTTTTGGTGTAGCCTTCTGCCGTTTTCGATTTTTCCACTTCTTCTTTTCGGCTGTTAAAACGCGTTCTTCGTAATGGTTTTTTGACTCGATCAAATAGAAAAAAATCGCAGGGAACTACAGCAGTTCGTTCCTGGTCAAAAATTCACGGATGATCATGGCGCTGTGCGACGGTGCGTTATCCACGTGCGAAATCCACGAGTTGTTTTTCCACTAGTGCATTCTTATTTGGCGAATAGTTTTACGTAAATGTCTCATAACGCCCAAAAAATAATCTTTATTAACTGTCTGATATTCTGACAAATTTCCGTTGTAATCCATGAAAACCATAAGCATCCCGTTTTTTACTGAAAACGACGTGGCTTTGTTTTTTTCGTCTTGGTTCATTCGGAGTTCTCCACTCACTCCTCCAAAAAACCGGAGGAGGGTCAAGGTGATTTTTATCCCCAAAGCGGGTAGACGCGGTCATGATACAGCGAAAGATTTTAGACCCATCAGCTTATCCTCCTTTATTCTCAAAACTCTCGAGCCTTTGTTGGATGTATAGTATATCTCAGCGAGAAGATTACAGACACAACGATATCACCATCTAAACATGTCTACCTCAAAGGAAAATCCACAGAGACAGCTTTTCATGAGGTTGTAAGTGCGATTGAGAGGAGCATAGAATACAAACAATACTCATTAGTTGCTTTTCTCGACGTAGAGGGAGCGTTCAACAATGTTAGCACAAGATCCATAATTGAGCCTCTTAATATGTTAGGCATAGACATAGGTCTCAACGTATGGATAGAGAACATACTTTAAATTAGAATAATCATCGGTGAGGTAGGCAGTAGGGCACCCCTCAGGGAGGAGTCTTATCCCCTCTGCTGTGGTTACTAGGCGCTAACAACATCCTCCAACCGAAAGGGAATTAAAGTAGTGGCGTACGCGGACGACATAGTGCTTATGGTTTCAAGAATGTTTCCAATGTGTGGGAGTTGGCTTCCATTCGGAGCCACTCAACCTATCTCAATCAATTCGTCTTCCTGACTATGCCAGCGTGTTCCAGGCAGAACTTTTAGCGATCAGAGAAGCATGCAAATCACTAAAGCTCTATAAGGAAGTTGGTGCAAGAGTAGCTATCTTCTCACACAGTCAAGCACCTGTAAAGGTCTTAGACTCCAACTCCATTTCATCCAAACTGGTCGTACAGTGTAGAGAAGAGCTGGAATTGCTTAGTCAATGGCTTGAAATTACTCTGACATGGGTTCCCGGTCATAGAAACATACGGGGTAATGAGATAGCGGATGAGCTAACAAGAAAAGGCTCGACACTAGAAATAGCAGAGGCGGTGGCAGTCTCCACCCCACTCAACATGCTTTAGCCGAAAGAAGATGGAAGCAAATAACTACATGTATTACAACAAAAAACACATGGCCGTCATACAAAATCCAAAGGACGAATAACCTGTTAGGATGTTCTCGGCCAAACATCTCACGCGTCACTGCAATCCTCACAGGTCATTGGAAAGTAGGGGAGCATGCAGCCAGACTCAACCTCCCCTTCAATCCAATTTGCAGAAGCTGTCAAGCGGAAGGGGCGAAGGAACGTCTTTTCCACTATTTACGTGAATGTCCAAGGCTAGCTGGGGCATGACTCCACTCCTTCGACATCATCACACGAGACAGTGGTAGTAAAATGGTGCTGGTCACTAATTAGGAGTATTTCAATGGAAATATTCAACCACTTCAACAACAACACTTCTCTCATATCTGAATTGCGTGTCGTACTCATAAAATATAATTTGAAAAAAAAATATCTTATAAAATTCCTAATTTACTCGAATTGTGAATGAATGTTTTCTTCGCTACTTAAGCTCAACTTTGAAGCACAACGAAAACCCAATCAATCAGTTTATTAAGTACTGACATTTTATTTAAATTACACTAGGATTTTTGAACATACGCATTGCTATATATACCGTTTTTTACGTATTGTATATAGTTCTAGTTCTAGTTCTAGTTTTTCATTTATTTTTTATATAGTTCTATAATTAAATATTATTAATTTTTCATAAATTAAATCCACTTATCTCCCAAATTGAAAGAGCACTGCTCGGCAAAATATGTATGTATGTAGTTTATATAACCAACAATCAATCGTTTGTTTTTTACAAAAGCATTTGTATAATGTGAACATTTCTATAAAACACTTGTAACTTTAATTATTGCTATTACTAATAGATATAAATATAAAATTTATAATTATTTTTTAAATAATAAATGTATTACTTTATAATTGTGTTGATGTATGCTTAAAAATAATTTAAATTTATTAATAAATCTTCATATAAATAACGTTTTTATACCTAGTATTTAAAGCATTTAACCATTCCCCAGTGTTGTCACACACCTAAACATACATATGTATGTACTTATATAAGTATTTAACAAACGATGTAACACATTATTTGCACAAAATGTTCTACACATGCGCCTAAACAGTTTAATGCGTTTACTTAATATTTAATTACACCTTAAATGTATTAAAACTTTTCATTAGTTTAATATACGATTCCTACGCTTACTAACGCAAACTTAAAACTGACATTCGTTCAGTAAATTATTACTTCTTATTTTATTATTAAATTAGTACCTACTTTTATTAAAATACTAACCCGTATTTAAAAAAACGAATCAAGTTAATGATTGAAAATCGACTTTTCATGGCCAAATATGTATGCATGTATTATCGAAGGTTAAATACATACATATCTTCCCACAATGTTAAATAAATAGTAGCCTAAATATATGCAACAACTGCATTACCGGGCTGTAGGCATCCTCTCATTAGAGTACAAGCAGTCAACACAGAGTTCAAATGTTTAAATATTTCTGTTAACGCACTGACCGTGGTACCAGAGAATGTTAAAGAAATTCATAATGAACATTATCTGTTGATATTGTACATATCAGCACATAAAACCTACAAGTAAAATACCTTCTACGTAAAAATTATGAGAACATAAAAAATGGCCGCTGACGGGATAAGCAAACATATCATGATAATATGCGACTAACTTAAAATAAATATTTCTATATATGTATGTAAGTCGCTAGCTTAGAGGGAAAATTTGCTTAGTCCAGTTTTTTCAAATTTTACAAGACAGAATAAAAATATTTAAAAGTTGTTTTCTTCAAGTACTCACTTGCGTATTTCAAGCAAAAAAAACTTCAAATGAATCGATTTCCACAAAAGTTTTTGGGACTTATGATATTTTCGATTAGAGTTGTGCATTTTTCACTACCACTGAATTGTATTACCACTAATTTTTTAGTGGTTGTTAAAATAAGGGTTCTGTTATCACGAAATCTTCAGTTTTTCAGAGTTTTAAATATCCGCTAATTGCATTAATTATTTAGTGCATTATCCCCAACCCTATTTTCGAGGGCTATTGTGGATTTGGCAAAGTGGTTTACGCAGATATTTAATTATTTTATGAGAATTTAAATGTCATTCCTGACTATCAACCAAGTTCCGCTGCCAAATAGAAGTAAACATTATTTTTGTTCATTACTATTGAAGAGCGGATAAGTTCATTTGAGACTTGCGATAAGCTAATTTATTTCTTTAATTATTTGAGTTGCTTCTCTTTGGGTGGAATGGGGCATATCTTTTACTGTTACATAAGACATCAAGGTCAGAGGAAACTAGGATCACCATGAGTCTCATTACCAATGAGATTAAACGAGCTTTCTTCGTCACAGGCCCGTAGGTCTGTAGCATAATTATAAGCGCACAATAATTTTACTTAAATTTTGTTTTTGTGTTTTAGAGAAAATAAATATTCTTACATTCACTGTTTGCGCAAGTGTGTTAAGAGAAACAAGTTCACATAACAAGCACAAAAAACAAAAAAAAAAACAACAACATCTATAGTATTAGGCAAGAAGAGAGTAGACAAAAATGACTGCTATAAAATTACAAAAGTACTTTGGAGAATTTTTTAAAACATATTTTATTTGCTCTTCCTTTTAATGTGTGGTATTTCCATTATTTTCAACAACTTCAAAGGTCCTCTTCGGCATTGAATTAAAAAACTTACACTGACTGAAGAATATCATCTTTCAATTCCTTTGTAGAGTACTGCTCATTTTCTCCATAAACTGCACGCACTAATTAACCCCACACGTTCTCCATTGTATTGAGATGTGGAGAAATTGATAGCCACTCATGAAAGGGGCGGGATTCATTGCAAACCTACTAAAAATGCGATGAGATGAATGGCATGCCGCATTATCTAGCTGGAGAACAAGAAAGCTGGAGAGAGGAGGGAACAAGAATGCACATTGAGAAATGACACCAATTTATGCGAAAGTAGGTCTATGCACGCTTGAAAATTCATACGTGTTGATGTGAAGTGGATATTGATCTTTTCAAGTGTACTCACAGTTGCCAATAACATCAGAGATTCACCGTTAAAATTTGTTTTTGAAAAATATCTGGGCTCTAAACGCAAATCTCTCCCATACTTACTGAACCCATATGTAAGTGAAATTTATTTTCGTCAGAAATGATAACCTTAAAATAATTCGTAAAAATTGATAAAATTTGGAAAACGTACAGGGTGCGCCATCTCGAGCTTCGGTATGGAGATATTGAATAACTTTGCTATCCATTGTCAGAAGGACTTGAGAAAAAATAATTTGGAAACGTCAATTCAGTACAATTTTAACGATGAATAACTTTACACCTAAAGAACGCGCGGAAATTGTGACCATGTATTTGGAAAATGGTCGTTCAATTGTGCTTGCTCAACGCGAATGATAATCCAAGAGTGATTGCCGAAAAACCAATGCATCCACAAAGAGTGACTGTTTGGTGCGGTTTATGGGCCGGCGGTATCATTGGGTCGTATTCCATCATTAGCCAGTTTCAAGCCGACTCCGAATGGCAGAAATTTTTTTATGGGGAGCTTTTTCATGGCAGAAATACACTCTGAGGTTTGCCATTGCCAGCCGAAAGGCGACAGCTATTACAAAAAAAAGTTTCTTCATTTTGGTCTTTCACCGAGATTCGAACCTATGTTCTCAATGAACTCCGAATAGTAGTTACGCACCAAGCCATTCGGCTACGGCGGCCAATTTTATGTGGTCCCAATAAAAATGGGTAAGCGGGGCGTATGAGCAACATTAGTCAAATTCCTTTACTTATGGGACATGATTTCATTCTGTTGTTGCCTCCAATGGCTTCGTAGTAGCGCATGCGCTTTGCCAAAGAAAATGATTTTTCTTCTTTTCAATAAACGCACTGTTTGGCTACACAGCATTGACTTTGGAAATAAGTTTGCAATATGTCCCAACGTTATTCAAGCGTTGAGTTATTTATTTTATTCCACGGAGATATGACATTAAGTATTTGTAAAGATTTCCAAAGGGGAGAAGCTGCCACTATCAAAATTCCCTATGATAAAAAAATTCTATATGAACCAGCCTGTAAAGTAGGTATTAAATCCTGCAAATCTACCTTTTAATTAAATTATCCTTTAAAAGTTACTTGTTTTACTGTGAGGACTTGGGAATGAGAAACCTTATGATTTGTCAAAAGCGGACTCGCCCTAATCCGCAAACCTTCACAGTAATGCTAAAGCTACATATTTTGATCATCCAAATATCAAATACTGTCAGAAAATGTTTAGTATATCGCTTACTGATTTGCAGACGGACTAAGTAGAATTTCAGGAGGTCTAGCGATCTTAGAAAATGGTTTCCAGGAATACGAGATTTGCCTTTTATATTTTGCGCGTTTGCAACACTTAGTGTAATTCGATATTTTTATCGAAAAGTTTGGTATTTTTTAGCACACATTTACATAGAACGTTTTTACTTGCGAGCTTTCTTCTCTTCTTCTTTTTTCAGTGAGTTCAAAAATTCATCTCGCCCAAAATTTGGAATTAGCTCGTGCGAATTTTCTTGCGCTGATTTATTACGAATTTCACGTGGATTATCGAGACAGGAGTCCATTGTTCAAGTTTAAGTAAGTTTGGTATTGAAGCATCACACTTAGCCACAGTGAAATACTGGTACAAGGATCTCCAACGTGGCCGTGGATGCTGATCACGAATTTCGTGAAGACCATCTGAAAATGGTTGATGTGCCAGAAACAATCTATTCTGTGCGTCAATCGATAACGCAAGATCGTCATGTGACATATCGCAAGATAGAGGTATTTGTTCAACATTAGTGAGATCGGCATACAGTAAATTATACATTAACATTTGCTCGTCAAGAAGATTTTCTTCCCTTGGATACCATATAATTTGGCAATTGGCCGAAAAAAGGACTAGTGCCGATTGATGCAAAGAAATATTGAAGAAATTTAGCCGCCATGATTCAAATTATGTCTGTTATATCATACCATGTAAATAATCTTGGATCTGTGCATATGAGTCGGAAACAAAATAACAATCGACAATATGGGTCTTCCGTGATGAGCTCAATACAACAAAAGTTGTTCGGGGAAGAAGTACCTCAAAGCATCTGATCATGTCGTGACTGCAACACTAGAGAAACTTAAAATAGTCAATTCTGAGTGATACACAACCAGTGTTTTGCCAGAAGTTTTCGAAGCATTAAGGAAAACCAAACACCGAAGACGAATCATCCTTCACCAAGACAATGCGATCTCTCACGTATCACAAGTATATCAAAAATAAAATGCGCGGTAAATGTGTTTCGACGTCTGTAGGTTGTTGAAGCCTTTAAACAGCTCGTTTTGGAGGTACCCACTTCTGAAGTTCAGCATCAAGTATATGTATTTGTACACCGGGTAACTTTAAAATAAATTTAAATTAAAGGGACCGTGAAAGGAAATCACATATTTTTCTGGAGCAGTTTTCGAAAGTTTTCGATACATTGAACTCTGATGAAGGCTAATAGTAACAAGCCAAACGACTGAAAGGTTTCGGTAGCGCATATAACAGAATTTTCGGAATAATTGGACTCTCAAGTGTTTAACACAGCAACGGATATATAAGTAGATATACTTAGAGGAATTTATGCACTTAAATACATTTCTTTTAGCATTATTTTTTCTCTGTACTGCATACTCCTGCCCCCTTTTTACATATACGAGTCTACGGGGTATCTCTCAGCCTCCTCGAGCATGTGTCTAAAATCCATACCACCGGTCATTCCCGATACGCGTATATCGCCGTTCATTGTCGGTTGATTACTGTTTAAGTTATTTGCTGCACTGTTATTTCGATTCTTCAAATGGCCATTCATGAGCGATACATGATGACTTATTGTTGGCACTGCACCCGGAACATTATTCTCCAGATCATGTAAAATGGCATCGGTTTGATCACGATTCACATGATTGGTCATCATGCCAGCATCAATCATATTGCTTGCTGGTCGAGTTCCATCACCTTGTATATTTTGTACGTGCTGGCGTATGATTTTTTCGAATTCGCGCTGCACTGACGGGCTGTCTGTATCGCCATCGACCTATTGCAGTGGTTGAGGAACGTTTGTGATTATAAATGCTTAGCTGTAAAGAACTCATTGTTGTTTTACTCACAATTTGCAGGCGATTATCTTTATCCATAGTCTTCAGCATTGGCAAGGTTTGCTCTCGGAAAAGTTCTAGCCGACGCCGAAACGAGGAGACAGTATCATCGACCCGTCCACGGCCCAACTGCAGTTTTGAACAGTCCAGCAGCACAATGGGAGGTCGCTGTTTGTACTGGAGATGGAGTGTATAGAAAATAGTTTTTAATGATTTTTTTCGAAAATGGGAAAAACTTCACCTTATTTTCAAAATGTTTGATTTGTTGCAAATTTCGTGGATAACCATCGATCAGTATGCCTTTACGATCCATCATTTGCCGTATATTCACATCGAGTATGTTGCTAATCGCCTTCTCCGGCACCATTTCGCCAGCGGAAAGTGACTCTTTGACGGTATAGTTTTCAGTATTGGCACGCGGTGCCGAATCGGTTATGACACGCAAAAGTCGTCCCATGCTACAATAAAGTGTAATCTTTGAAAAACTTATTTACTAAGCATTCAACATGGCTTGGCCTCACCTTATGTGCCCCCAACCAGGATTCAAACCCACAGCCTTCATGCACAGCCTCGCTTTATTGCTACCTGGTCCACCGATGACCCAAATTACTGGCGGTATATTGTCCATATTGTGGTCCATACTCGTCGCGGCATTATTGGTTGTCGTCAATGCAGGTTGTGAGGTGATGACTTCAGCATCTGTAATTCCTGCAGTCGCAGCAGCAGCAGTGACACCTGAAGCAATGTGTGCGCCCATTGCATTCGCTATGCTCTGATCGCCCACATTGTTGTTGTAATGGCTTCTATTGTTGTTGTGGTTGGTGTTGGCAGCAAATACAGTTTTGTTGTTGGCGTTGGCATTTGAAATGTCTGCAATATTCGCGGCTTGACTAGGTGCGGTGTCTACGCTAACAATACTGCCGGGTATATCATTTATCCCTCTGCCCATACCTGTAACTCCATTCAGCATGGCCTCTTGATTTTCAAGCGTGCTCAGTATGTCGAGTACAGCAGTACGAAAGTCTTTGTACACTTCGGCTGGCGCCCGCTCACCATTTACCTAGAAATTTAAAAGAACATGGAATATTGAATATTGCCATAAATATTTAAATGAAAGAATGTACGTAGTCAGCAGCAGTCAGAAATCGATAAGTCGAAATTTATCTGCGAAGTTCAAAATATCTGTTTGGATGGTGTGGACCCAAATATAGTGATTACTCCCTATGGAAGGTAACGAAAAACTTCGCTCGTTCGACAACAAGAGTTCCTCCACTAAGAGGTAGTTTGAGCGGCTGACTGAAAACAAACCATGTCAAAGCTACAGCTTTAGCAAAACATCTTACATCAGTATTTAATCCGCATCTATACACATCGCCAACAGCCGAAATCGACATATTTGAGTATACTGCCGCACCTCAGCAAATGTCGCTTCCAATTGTACTTAAAAAAAAATCAGAAATCACAAAAATCATTATGGTCATCAATGTAAACAGGACCCGGCATACGTTTTCGTAACGGCAAAGTCCTAAAAGAACTCCCGTACGCAGGCTTAAAATACTTCACGCAGCTATTCAATGCCATTTTGTGAACTAGTTATGTTCCAAAGTAATTCAAAATCGCTGAAATTATCCTAATATCCATCCCTGGTAAGCCACTAGAAGCTATTACTTCTTACAGACTGATTAGTCTTCTGCCAATCTTATCAAAAGTTTTTGAAAAATATCTAGTATGACGATTTAAGCCAATACTAATAGAAAAGCAATTAATATCCCATCATCAATTTGGCTTCCGCAAAGAGCACGCAACAACGGAACAAGTTCAGCGAGTCTATAACACTAACCGCAAAGCTTTAGAAAGAAAATTTTCTGCTGCGGCTTTCCTCGGTGTTTCAAAGGTATTCGATAAAGTTTGGCACCTCGGTTTACTGTAAAAATAGAAAAAGAACAGTGCCGCACAGTTTCTTTAACGCCCCTACCTCAATAACAGGTACTTCAGAATCAAACTGGGAGACGAAATCACGGATTTAGCTCCAATCTCTGGAGGTGTCCCACAAGGGGCGATACCGCCATTATATCTACAATAGTATTCTCGACACATTTTCTACAAGAAAACATTAAAAACTATAGAGAAATGGCGTATACAGGTTAACCCGACAAAGTACACGCAATTTACCTTCACACTGAAACGAGAAACATGTGCTACCGCCAGCTTATTCGATCAGTACCTTCCGCAAGCGGATGTCGTGAAATACTACCATATTTGGGTATGCACCTGGACAGACGCCTAACGTAGCTCGTTCTTAAATTCACTTATTCACATTGGCTTATGGGAAGAAACTTAGTGCTGTCTCTAGAAAACAAACCTCTTCTGTACAAAGCCGTAATTAAACCCATTTGGACTTACGGCATACAGTTATGGGGAACGGAGAGAGAGAGAGCGTTCCAGGCAAAGACACCGCGAATAACCTTCGGAGACTCGGATTGATATTAGCAATGAGCTGATACCAAAAAAAAAAAAGATGATACTTTTAGTACGGGCAGAGATAAAACGATTCAGTGAACGCTTTCGAGGACCATAATTCAACCAAATCGGTGATTTTTTAGCTATTATCTTTTTAAACAGTTGGTTTAAACAGCTGACGCACGTTTCGTGTTTTGTTTCACTGTCAAAAATCTTCAGTTTGGTCTATAATTTAACCATGAAACGTCTTACAAACGAACAACGCTTGCAAATCATTGAATTTTAATATAAAAATGCGTGTTTTTTTAAGAAAGTTTATAGTCGAAAAATTGTGTTCAGCGACAAAGCTCATTTTTGGATCAATGGTAAATAATTGTCGATTTTGGAGTGAAGATCAGCCAGAAGAATTGGAAGCGCTTCCAATGTATCCAGAAATGGTCACAGTTTGGCACGGTTTATGGGCTGGAGGTATCATTGGACCGTACTTCTTCAAAGATGGTGCGAGTCGTAACGTAACTGTGAATGGTGAGCGCTACCGTGAAATTATATCCAACTTTTTTTTGCCCAAAATGCAAGAGCTTGACTTGCGTTACATATGGTTTCAGCAGGACGGTGCCAAATGCCACACAGCACGCGCAACAATGGACTTGTTGAGAGGCGAGTTCGGTGAACATTTTATTTCACGTTCGGAATCTGTTAATTGGCACCCAAATCGTGCGATATAACGCCGTTAGATTATTTTTTGTGGGGCTATGTTAAAGCTCATGTCTTTTCAGACAAGCGTGCTTCAATTAACACATTGGAAGACAACATTAAAGCATTTATATGTGAGATACCGGCCGTAACATTGGAAAGAGTATGCCAAAATTGGACTAAGCGGATGGATCATTTGAAGCGCAGTCGCGGTCAACATTTGCATGAAATAATCTTCAAACATTAAATTATATGGACTGTACTATCGATTTAAATAAAAATTTCATGAATTTTTCTGAATTGTACGTGTGTTTTTTTGGAAAACTTTCCTATAGCTCTTAAAAAATCACCCTTTACATATCGCGCGGTATACCTCTTTAAACCATATGAAACATAACAAAAAAAATGAAATCAGCCTCAAAATGTCACAGTTCTCACTTCATGTTGAGTAAGTTATTTCCATCAAGAGCATAAGATGAGCAAATTCTTTAGGTGAACTTGGACTGCACCCCAATATCGCCTCAATAACCCAAGTTATATATGTAAATTGCTTAATGCTTAAATTTAAAACAGATTGCAATAAAATAAAAATAATAAAAAAACTAATTACCATTTCTTTTACTCAAAATTCTTTCTAAATTATTACAATAAAATAAATATGGAAATAAAAAAAATAATTACCATTTCTTTTACTTAAAATCACCATTTCATTCTCTCTAATTAATGCATCGTATGTCTATAGTAATTCTTATTTGTTCAACCGTTACTCGACTTATCGCATTCCAACTGGGTTTATTTATTTATCAGTTATTACTTACAGCTATTAACATATCACTTTGATCGAAGTAATCTGCTACAGGCATCACATTTTTAAAGAAATTCTCTAATTCCATTTTGGCTAAGGAGAGTACGACATGACCTAATTTTGCGCCATAATCAATTTGCTTTTGCAGAACCGATTGACGCCAGGATATCAAAATCACGCCATTCACGACTTGAATCTGTAAAAATTGTAAATTTGGTACTACTTGTGTTTGACCTGTATGTACGTGTGCACTTGTGTATGTGTGTCGTTTTTGTACTAAAGTGAAGTGTATAGCAGTATCTATAAAAAAGTGATAGTAGCGATTCGGAACGGAAAAGAAGCTGGAGTTAGAAGCATGAGTAATATCTCCGATGGTAAAATATGGTATACTATATGCCCACATGTAAATGTCATTGCCACCAGTTTTTGCACCGTAAATTGATATGATTGATTTAACTTTGCATTAATAAATTATTTGATTACGTCTCTTGATTATAACTGTGCTTTGAGGCCTAGACTAGTCTAGCGCACTACTAATTAAATATGTAACTAGCAATGTATGTATGTACAGCCGTTGGAAAATACTTAAGAACGATGCGTTGGCAACCACAATAAGTAACAGTGTTTGATGACAGAGGGTGTTCCTGAGGGCAGTTGGTGTTAGCATCGTGTGCTGCTATCTATCAAACGACAGCAAAACCACTTCCTGGCTGATTTTGGATTAGTTTGTATTTGGCAGCTATTCGAGTTAGACCTGTTTCGTGATTTTTGCTCAGATGGAAAAAGAGCAGTACCGTTTGGTATTCCCTTTTTGTTTTTGGATAGGAAAAAATGCGAGGAGATAAAAGCAATGTTAGCTGCTGTCTATGGGGACGCTTCACAATCTGTGACCACAGTTAGATATTGGTTGACCAACGAATTTAAACGTGGGCAAACATCCATTTTTGTTGACGAGCGTCCTGGTCGCCCGGCAGACGTGGTTACCCAGTTCATTCAAAAAGTCTATGACATGATTTTTACTGATCGACGAACAAAAGTGCGCGAAGCAACGGAGGCCATAGGTGGGTGGACTAGAATGGCAATTAATATTTTACATGATAAGTTAGCGATGAAAAAATTGTCGGCCCGATGGATGCCGCGATTGCTCACGGTGGACAACAAGCGGGTGCGGCTGTTAACTTCGAAGCAGTGTTTGGAGCAAATTAAGCGAGATCCGAAGGAATTATTGCTTCGAATTGTCACCATTGATGAAACCTGGATTCATAATTACTCACCTGAAACTAAGCAACAATTAAAACAATGGATTTGTCCCAGTGAATCTGTTCCAAAGAAGGCGAAGACAACTCCATCGGCCGAAAAGGTCATGACGACAATTTTTAGAAAAAGTAAGAACGATCACTGGGCAATACTACAGTGAGTTATTGGACCGCTTCCGAAAAACTTGAAGGAGACACGACCGCCTTAGGCGAAAAAGAGGGTGCTGTTTCACCATGATATTGCACCAACACATTCATCCGGAAAAATGGCTCGCTAGGAAAAAATTAGTTCAAACGAAGAAGTTATCGCCGAGACGGAGGCGTATTTTGCAGTGTCTGACAAATCCTATTTTTGAAGGGGTTAAAAAAATGGCCGGAGCATCTTGAGAGGTGTACCTTTCTGAAAGGGGACTATGTTGAAAAATAAAAAAAAATTATTTTTTTTAATGGTGTCTTCATTTTTAACACGGGCACTTATTGAAGCCCGCTCTTAAGTATTTGCTGTGATCACATTGAATGCATTCATGTATCTATTTCTCTTGAAACGTTCACATGAAATTTTGGAGTTTTAGTAGGAGCACTGCTATTTTTGTGAGAAATATACCTAAACACGATTTTGATTACGTTCACAATTTGGTGAATTGTTTTCTGTTTTATATTGTAACTGGTAAGGAAGTAAAAATTAAAGTAACCAGAGTATTAGGTCAAACGATTCTATAATGTCGAAAGAGATAAAATTGCATCAAGCTCTTCGAAAAGCAATCATAGAGTTGCAGAAGACCGCATTATTATACACTGCTATTTCAACACAATTAAACAATTCAAAAATGATGATTAGAAATATTTTTCTGAGTATAAAACAGCAAAAACCATTCCCAGAAAAACCAAAGCGCGAAAGACTACTAGCGAGGTTGCTAACATGATCGTTAGATTGCCAAAACAGGATCCCAGGAAGAATGCTGCTGTCATACATCGAAACATTTTTGTTCACCTGGAAAAGCCTATCAGGTCTTCAGGAAGCCATTGGTAACAGTATATCAACTCAAAATCTAGTGGCGTTATATTTTATTCAGCGATGAAACGAAAATTAATAGAGGTAGCGCAGATAGTACTATGTACGTGCGATGGCCAAAATGCGCCCCAAGTTCGCCTCACCAATCATAAAACACGGGGAGGCTCAATAATGGAGTGCGACTACTTTTCGGGGAACGGTGTCAGTCGAATTCTTCGTATGAAGTCAAGGTAATATGGATGCCAAGTATGTAAGACATGGAAGTCAGTTATGTTGAGATACTTCAAAATGTAAAGCTACCTTATGCGCAAGAGTGTTTACTGGTGATTTTGGAATTTCTCCAAGACAATGACCCGAATCACACTTTTCGTATGGAAACCTAGTTTTTCGAAGACAATTTGATCACTGTTCTGGATTGGGCACTTGAAGATGCCCATCTTTGAAACGACATAAAAAATGCGCTCAGGACGCAAAATATTATGTCACAAAATTGGCTCAGTTATTTGAAAAGGTCAGGTAGCATGGAATCTATTTCTGTTGAACGTTTAAGAGGTTTAATAATGTCAATACAAAGACCTTTGGACTAAGTTGGCAATTGAGAGGTAAAGTCCTCTCTCTACGAACAAAACAAATACCCTACAAGACTCTCATCATGCACGTCCTAACGAATGGCGCCGACGCTAGGATGATGACAATATCCGATGAGGTGCCCCTTGGAGTGTTTGAGAAAGAGGTTTTACGGGAGACTTTTGGTCCTTTGCATGTTAGGGACGGCGAGTAGCGCAGCGAATAAAGATCCAGTGGTTTCGTTGGCTGGGTCATGTCATCGGAATGGATACAAATGTTCCTACTCTAAAAGTATTCGATGCGGTACCAGCTGGTGGTAGCAGAGAAAGAGGAAGACCTCGTCTGCGTTGGAAAGCTCAGAGAAGAAGGAATTCGTTTCACTGGATGTGTCAACTGGCGCCGTTAGCATGAAAGAAATGACTGGCGCGCTTTGTTTAACTCGCACAAAATCGCGCAAGCGGTTATCGCGCCAATCAAGAAGAAGAAGAAAGGCCCTGTGGAGCAATAAGAAAGCAAAAAGGATTTTTAACAAAATATTATAATAATGTGTGCATTTTTTATGATTTGACTATGATTTTGTTCCGTTCTTAAATATTGTTTTCGACGGATTTTTGAATCGCATTAACTGTTGTACTTATACATCAAGTAAAAAAATTTAAAGTAGGCAAAAATATTGATAGGGATTGAAAGCATTTTAAATTTAGCAATTAAGTGGTTATGTTGAAAAATGTCTCACAGAATTGGGTACAAAAGTACTCAGCTGTCCAACCAAGTGCTAGCTCCGCTATATACAAAAATTATACACCCGTGGGACTATCGACCCCGGTAGGACATCAATGCACAAAAATCAGCACTTTTTTGTGAACTAGTAGTTCGCCAGTTGATTTCACCATACAAGTATGTACTTACATACTATGTATTTTTCTAGTGTTGTGGGGTAATGATAGAGTGCGATAATTGGTGTCATCATTTGTGGATTGGAAGCTGTGTACGTAATAAATATTTGTGTGCTTATGAGAACAAAGGCAGAGATTAGTTCATATAGGCTATACAGAAATATTTAAAAATCCAAGAAGTAAGTAATTAAAAATATAAAGGCATAAGCAACAGCTGATTACATTTGTTTACATTACCTTTTCCGAATATTCGACCACGTCGCGCATTGAGCGTGGAAATCCCGAAATTAGGTACGCTTTGGCAGCTGGAGCCATTTTCATTTCCAGCATGAGCACCTCAGTGACGGTCTTTGAGGATAGTTGCGAGAAGTCTTGCATATCTATGAGCGAAGAAATTAGACAAATGAACAAAATCGGTCGGATGAGGAAATTTTGTTTACGCATTCGCTTTACTTACCGTTACCCATTGCATACTGCTGCAACAAATCCATCATATTTATATGTGTCACACCACGGCGCTCCTGCATAAATGTGTCACAGTGTGTCACCTTTCCACTACCTGGGCCGCCTAAAACAAATATCACTGGCACTTTGGGCGGATCGAATTTTATTTTTCCAGCATTTGGCATGTCTATGGCGACCATGTTTCCCGTACCGATCCGTCCATTGGCACTGTTTTGAGTTCGTATATGATTCCAATCGTTCCCGGGTTCGCCGGTATCTTGTGCCGCGCTGGCATCTAAAAAGAAACGAGTAAATAAAAATAAATGGAATCAAGTATATTAAAAAAAAACAACAACAAGAAACCGCCCATTAGGCATACACATCCTATTTAGTTGAAGAAACCACGCAATGAAAAAAAAAATGTTTTTCTCTCATAAAGAGTTGATTTATTGTTCATTTTTCTTCAACAAATAAAGGTTTCGACCTACTTTTTTGCACTTTTTGTGGCGGAAATATACAAATTGGCTAATCGCTAAGCTGAATCGCTTCGGTTGCGCATTTCAGTCGTCCCACTAACAACAGGAAGTTGCAAAATGTTGTTAGTCACACCTTTGTTCGAAATGCTCCAACTGGTTGCTCTAAACGTGGCATGTTGCATGTTACATGTTGCTTTACAAGAATAATAAATTTTCTTGGCTTTCTTAGCAAACGGCGTTGGCGTGACTCGCGTCATTTTAATCGTCATTAGTACATCGTTAAATGCAAATATTTTGCCGACAAGCCTCAAGTGTTGTTTTTGGTTTTTTTACATGAGTAGCTGCAATGCGACGAGCCTGTTTCACAATGCTATGTAACAGGTAATGCAAATTGGTGCTATTTTGGGTTGAGGGAAACAAGCTGAAGAACTTAATTAAGGAAGTGGAAAATTTCGATCAAGACATCTTATAGCTTATAGAAGTTGGGAGGCAAAATGGGTATTTAATTTTAAATGCATATGCATACGTACATATATATGAATGCGTGTAAGAACAACAGTCAAACTAAACTTAACTAAAAGTGAAGAGTTAATTTTCTGTTTCTACACGATGATCGAAAATTTCCTATTTGAAAATAAAATAAACGAAAATTACTCTGGTATGCCTATTAAAAATAGGGCCAGTGTGCTAATTAAGTTATTAAGTTGTATTTATCCCCTTAGAACACTCAGGCCAAAAAGCCCATTGTATTTAGAGCTTTGGAAAGAGAGTAGATAGTCAAGGAGGGAAGGAGAAAAGTATCAGAGAAAGAGAAAGGAAAGAATAGAGACAGAGATAGAGATAGTTATTTCTGTGAGAATTTCCCAGATTCTTTGGCAAATCTCGTAGCCGTGCTCTAGCAAAGGCAGAACATTGACAGAGAAAGTGCTTAGTGCTATCCGCCTCCTCCAAGCACGCCTGTTGGGTCCTCAATGATTCCACTGGTGGTCATATGCTGACCCCATGGGATGTGTCCTGTAATGATACCGACCATCAACCGAATGTCTTTCCTTCTAAGTTTTAGCAGAAAGTTTGACAGTTTTCTGTTCGGACTTGTCACAAAACATTTTGCAGTTCTGCAGCGTTCTAGACCGGACCATCGCTCTTTATGTAGATTGCCTATATAATCGCTGATCCAATGCATGATTCCTGCGGAACTGATTCCGATTATTGGCTCTGGCGCTTGTGGGGGAACCGTTGATTCACGGTTGGCCAATTCATCGGCAATTTCGTTTCCTTGAACACCGGAGTGTCCTGGAAACCATATAAGTACAAGCCTGTTTTGTTTTGCGACAGAACTAAGCTTCTTCTTACATTCTTGAACAAGCTTTGAGGCCGTTTGGAAAACAGTTGCCATTTCTCCCATAGCATAGTGATACTTATTACTTTCAGTACCATCCTGCTCCAGCCCCTATTTCATTCTTGGACCCATCGGTAAAGAAAATATCCGCCAAACCTCCCTGCATGCATTCCGGATTGCCCCATTGCTCACGCAATGGAAATCTGACATCAAATTTCCTTCCAAATGAAACTGTGGGTATCAGGTCGTCTTTATGTGCCAAAAACAGGGGATACTGGTCAGATAGCATCTTATAGTAAAGATTTCTCTGTGTATCTATCCCCTTACAAATAATAATAATTCCAATAGTAGCAAATATTTTTGAAAACTCTTTCATTTATTTTGCTGTATCGCCTAGTGTTGGAGTAGTTTAACCTCCCAACTCGATTTTACAAAATCTTCATCAGCACTTCAACTATACTTCAGAATAAAAAATAAAAATTTCGCACAAGGCCAATTCTCAGCTCAATTTTTCTGTGGCCCGATAAAGGCCCTAGTAATAGATCAGACCTTTCAGAGAAATAACATTTCTGAATTCGTATCAATGTGGCACCGTCTGCCGATACAGTGGTTTTTCGACAATTATATGCCAATTTTTCACATCTGCATTTGTGAAACTCTATGTATTTTACATACGAGAAGATGATTTTAGGCCAAATTCCATGTCCAATTCGAGCTGTGCTAAGGGCCTAACTGAGAAACGACTGGTCGCTTCCAACCTTGAGCTGCCGAGTAAATTAATACAATACTTGTAAGCAAATAAAGCGCGTCACTTGTGCTGATGGGTTGATGTTCTTAAATTGAGTTCCCCACTCTCAGTCACAGTAATCATATCCTCTTAGGTACGCATGGACGGAGCCCTCTGTGTTGTCCACTAATAAGTAGTTTCAGTATTTTTTTGCATAGGCGGGCTAGCCTTGATCCTTCAATTTGGTGACAACTTCTGTTATTGCTTGGACACAAAGGCCACACTCAGCTTGACAATAAGTTCGCAATATTTTCTACACTTCTTTCGTGACACTACACTTATCTTGTTCAATGGAGGAGTAATATGGCTGAATATAAAGATTCCGAGCGGCAAAACGCTGTCAGTACAAAAGGGATTTTAAATGATTCCAGAATTCACATCAGTAATGGGATTCTCGATGCTTAAAAGAGATTTGGGTCCAAATTTCTTTTATTTATTTTATTTTATTTGTTTATTTGGTTCACAATGATATATTTTTCGCTATTCGCGGTGTAGTGCTTCATGTATTCGGTTCGAAAGATCAGTGGCCAAGAAAATATTAATTTGGTGACATTAATCAGATCAATCACCGTCTGACTTTTTTCATTTCATAAAACACTTCGTTCCCAGAATTAAAGGTGATACTGGAAGTCACATGAAAACTATAACTTTAAAAAGAAAATTTATTTAACTTTAACAGATAATTTATGTAAATGATGAAATGAAAATTGTGTATGGTATAATATTGAAAAATTTGAGATAACCTAGGTTAGATGGTTGTCCCGGAAATAGGAAGTTTCACTTGGGCAGGTGAATCGAAATCCATCCATTGTCCTTCCAAACGAATAATGAGAAGGGGGAAATGAATGAACAGGAAGGTTATACATATTATGACGGCGGGGAATTGCAGATGGAAAAACTCAACTGGTCAAAGCCTCATGCTTCTCTGGCCTAACTAAAAAGCGGTAACCAAGATTTCTCAGTCTTAATCGCACAAATGTAATCCAGCTGAGCAGTGAATGTGATTTCAAATCATCGTCATCTAGCTAGGTTCCGCAAAACTGACTCGAATTCATGTTGAAATCTTCTGCATGGATTCCCATGGTCAATGCCCGTTTCAGAGCACATCCATTATCGAAAGTTATTGAACATTTAATTTAACTTTCGAACAGTGTTTGCATTACTGCTTTACGAAATACTCCATTTTAAGTAACGAGTCGTTCAAAAGACGCGCGTAGAAATTATTTTGATTATTTCAAAATTTCATTTGCAATCGAAGGAAAGACAATTATGCTGAAACTACGGCGCGTATATGTTAATGGTCGCCGTGAGAAGTCAAGTCCAAAGACCGCCACAGTCAAACTGTTTGCGTACCGTTACATAAGGACTGCTAAGTGTTTGTGTATTTAATTCCCTGGACGAGTTGGCCCAATTTAATTTTTTAGTTCCATGATAATCTGCGTACTTTGGATGAAAAGTCTTAAGTCGACTTCACACTTTTCCCTGTAACGCTTATTCTTTGCTTTCCTCGAAATATTTACTCAGTTAATCATGAATAATCGGAGCATGAGGAATCATCTTACCAAAAGTTGAATAAAATACTAAAATTTTCTAAGATACATAAATCAGAATTTGTTTGATCTTAAGGGTTTGGCCCTGTTAAAGTCCACAGATATGCAAGGAGTTGAGTTAATGTCTAAAAACACTTTAACGTTACATTACGTGATTACGTGATTAGTTTAATAGCGAAAGAGACGTATAACTGGAATCCAACTCGAACGTCCTATGAATGACAGCAATTTTTATTTTTTTTTGCTAAAAAAGCCTCTCGATTTCGCTGACCGTACGTGCATGCTTACCCCGTTGACTTCGCTGCAATTTTTGCCACAAAGCACGCTACGCATGATTTTCCACCCAGGGCGATAAGTCATCGAGTAAATTGAGTCTATATCTTTTGACGTAGAAGTCTTACGCTTACGATAATACGAAATAAAGTAATTTGAAAACCAACAAAATTATCTACTAAAGTAGATACGTTGAACACTGTAATCGGTTTTTCATCAGACACTTAAAAAGTGTAGTAAATTAAATTGAAAAGAATTATTTTCGGGTGAAAAAACTAAAGTATTGAAGTAAAAATCATAATTAATGATATTTAATGGCAGTCATTTATCTAATCTTAACAACCGCACCCAATTTTAAACTTTATGTTCACTATTTTATTTGAACTTGAACCTGGCTTGCAACGTATCTTAAGGTTTGTAGTTCTTATCAGTGAAGAAATCAAGTTAGCCTTGAAAATAAATTATTTATCACTATCATTTATCATTTATCACTAGTTGCTTCGAGATTAAAATTAAAATGAATCACTATTGTAGGTGAAGAATCAGTATAAGAAGAAGAAGAAGAAAGATTTTAAAGCTACATTCTGCAGGTAATTACATAACGAAAGATACCTAAAGGTTTAAGTCCAACTCGTACACAATATGAATAGTAGTCATTTTTATTTTTATCTTGCCCCACTATGAAGATATGTCTCAATTCGTAGACAAGACCTTTGAGTAATACTACTATGTGGAATAGAAATGTGTACGGCCTGTGCAACGGAAATTTCAATGATACTCAACGCGAATATTGACGCCGGTTTCGCCGTCGCCAACGTGCAAAGGTTCAAAACTCTTTTGCAGAATCTTTCTCTCAAACATTCCAAGCGTCGCTTCATGGGATGTTGTCATCGTCCAAGCTTCTGCGCCATACGTTAGGACGCGCATGATGGGAGCCTTGTAGAGTGTTATTTTTGTCCGTCGAGAGAGGACATTACTACTCAATTGCCTACTTAGTCCAAAGTAGCACTTGTTGGCAAAAGAGATTATCCGTTGGGATTCAAGGCTGACATTTTTATAGGTGTTAATGCTGGTTCCTAAATAAACAAAGTCTTTTACAACCTCGATATCATAACTGACAATAGTGACGTGGGTGCCGATACGCGAGTGCGCCGACTGTTTGTTTGATAACAGGAGATACTTCGTTTTGTGCTCGTTCACCACCAGACCCATTCGCTTTGCTTCTTTATCCAGTTTGGAGAAGGCAGAACTAACAGCGCGGTTGTTAAGGCCGATGATGTCAATATCGTCGGCATACGCCAACAATTGTACGCTATTATAAAATATTGTGCCTGAGCGATTAAGTTCTGCGGCTCGTACGATGCTCTCCAACATCAGGTTAAAGAAGTCACACGACAGCGAGTCACCCTGTCTGAAACCTCGTTTGGTATCAAACGGCTCGGAGAGGTCCTTCCCAATTCTGACGGCGCTGCTGGTGTTGAGCACACTTAAATTCCAATCGGCAGGCATGCTTTCATCCGACCATATTTTGCATAGGAGCTGATGCATGCACCTAACCAGTTCCTCGGCGCCATGTTTGAATAGCTCAGCCGACAGTCCGTCGGCGCCCGTGGCTTTATTGTTCTTTAGCCGCGTTATCGCTATTCTCACCTCGTCATGGTCGGGTAGCGGAACGACAATTTTGTCGTCGACGATTGGGGTACCGGGATCTTCACAGTCTCAGTGACATGCGCAGCTATCATTATTTAACAGGTTCGAAAAGTGTTCCCTCCATAATTTAAGTATGCTCTGGATGTCAGTCACCAGATCACCGTCTTTGTTCTTACAGGAAGTAAAGTAAAGATAAAGTCTTTCTAGTCGGCAACAAAACACCCTGATGTTTTTGCACAAATCGAGAGATCTACCGAAGGGTAGTCTCACACACTCCCACCGTTTTTTACTCTGCCTATCCTAATTTACATGTATGCATCTTTGTACGATGCCTAGAAGGAACAGCAATTACTAAATGCGCAGAGCTTTGCTCAGCATAAGACATTAATAATTCCCTACTAATCATTTGTATTACTTTCTATTCCTTTATATACATATACATATGTATGTATGACACAATTATATGGTGCTTGTTACATACCCCTGCACTAATTTTCAACTAATCCTTACCAGGAATTTCCAATAATATTATCTTTGATCACATTTACTTTGCACAATTATTTACAACGCCCTCGGTGCATTTTTCTACTCTTCTCAGTTTGAAAACGTACGCAAAATAGTTATGTAGTAGGGCACTAGCCCTTTTACAACATTGCCACAATTTACATATAAAACACGTGGCGCTTTGTCTGGCTCTAGCCAACACACAGAGGTATCGTAATTAGAAAATATGAAAGCAAAAATAAATTGATAAATAAGCAAAATTTTTAATATTCATATCATATTTAGGTGGTTGCTCTGATAAAAAAGTATATATCAATTCTCACGTCCATTTCTGATAAATCTGCAAATTTACTAGTAAGTATATGTATCTAATTATTAAAATCTATTCTAATGCATTAAAAATTGATTAATTCGTCCCAACTAATTAGTGTCCTATAAACATATTTTTAATCCCCACATGCATACACACATATGTATATATCTAACTACATACCCTGCAAACCAACTACCTGCTATTTACACTGCTAACTTGTGGGTATCGTTCACCTGTGAAGTTGTGAGCTTTGTAGTAATTTTATATTCTACGCCGTGCAATTGCTACCTACTTCCAGTCTATACGTGTGATGATTTTATTCGCTCGCACTAACAGAAATTTCTCAATACTGCTGTGCTGCTCTAATTGACATTCAAGTTGTGAATGATGTGGGTAACATGTAGTGAACAAAACCTTCTGAACTCATGAATGTTGTTGTTAACATGTAGTGAACAGAATTTCATGAACTAGTGAATTTCGTTGTTAACATGTAGTGAACAGAATCTTTTGGGCCGGTGAATGTTATTGTTAACATGTAGTGAACAGAATCTTTTGGGCTGGTGAATGTTATTGTGAACATGTAGTTAACAGAATTTCATAGACTAGTGAATTTCGTTGTTAACATGTAGCTAACAGAATCTGATGAATAAGTGAATTTCGTTGTTAACATATAGTTAACAGAATCTCTTCAACTGGGTAATTTTGTAGGTAATACTTACGGATCCTATATACAATAATCCTTCAAAATTACTGAAACAAATGGTTATTTATTGAATATTATTTATTTAATGAATTATTTTAATATTTATTTAATTAATTTTTAGTTTCTAAAGAAAATTAATACAATATACAATAATTTTTTTAGTATGTTCTATTTATGTACAGCTATTTATATTAATTTACTATTTACATTATAAAATTACGTTAAGTTTTAGATATTTATTTTAATATTTACATTGTAAAATTAGGTTTGGTGTTAGACAAATTTTAGTTTTAGTTATTTATATACATTAATTAGTTTAGTTATTAGAAAAGTTTACGTTTTAGTTTTTATGTACATAAATTAGTATAATATTTACATTTGATTACTCTTTTCTAATAAAATTTTATTTAGTACCTGAAGAATAGTTTTGGCTAAAATGGTAATAGTTTGCTTTTATGCCGGTATTTAAAATATCTATTTTACAGAAATTTAAATTGATGCCTAATTAAATAAATATCAATTTCATGTTTTTTCTATTTTCGCATAAAGTTTAAAATTGCTCGCATTTTACTTCTAACTCCTCTACGGGGTTTCTCGCACTGTTTTGTTCAATTGTGGCCGCTTCGCTTTGAATGTTGGTGTGAGTAGTCCATTTTGTACCGAAAACGGATCGGGATGCAAATATATATCCTTGACCTGGTATATAAATACAAAATTTGTAATTATTATTAATTTTAAATTATGATATTATTACCACGTCATACGCTACTAGTATAAGCAGATATGTACTGGGCTACTTACCTGTTCGAAGGATTTCAGTCCGCTCTGCTTACCCCAATTCAGCATATCGCTCCTGATGAGTTCTTTTACTTATGGATTATTGCATAGCACCGAAAGTGTGCCTTTGCAAACAGAGTAGACGTGTTTTTTTGTGCGCTGCAGTTATCTTTTATTTACTTGTGTTTGTGACCACCTATCTTATATAGTCTTTTGCTAATACGGGTCTCTTTGATCACTTTCTAACTCCGTGGCCGTGAAAATAATTTAGTGTACGCTAAAACAAACAAAATCAGAAATTTTTGTGAATTTAAAAACAATTTGAAAAATTACCACCAGAGGGAAAATCACACGCCAAACGGTATCCACTCCGCAAAACAGCGCGAGCACTCTAAACAAAGCGAAGAAAAAAGGGAGCTCGCCACCTCCTTTCTGGCTTGAGCGGATAGAGGAACAACTCGAGCTGCAGAGAAGGAGCATCATCGAAGAGATTTCGGAACGAGTGAAAACATCTGAAGAGCGAGTAATGCAGCGGTTTGGCGAAATAGCGGCTGAAATGGCGAACCTGCGAAAAGCTGTGAAAACAATGGAAGAACGTGTGGGGAAAGCTGAAGCACAAATTCAACTGAACAGGCAACTTCAGGATGAAATCGCGGTACTGAAGACTCAGCTGGATGAGTGCCAAAATCATGCCGTCTCCAAAGATCTCATCTCAGACTCTTGTGAATACGTTTTTCTGAAAATAAAAATACATTTTATTAGTTTAAATAGATATATAATTCCAAAATTTACTAAAAATTGTTCAACTTACCTTTTTGCTTGGAGATTTTCACAGAATTAATTTTTGTATTTGACATTTGCAACTTGTTTTTTGCTGTCACTTTCGCACTCACTATAGTTAAGTTTAATAAGTATTCACGAAAATTATGAGATAAATATATGTATAACCCATCGAAAATGACAAAAGAATTAAATGTGATTGTGTGGGTATTATTGGAAAAATTTAGTGAATGTGTTGGTAAAATTGGAAAAACTGGTGAACGTTGGTTTGCAGGGTATCCATTCAACTGCTTTTGTGCGCCTAAGTATTTACATCGAATAACAGAACTGTCATACGTTCTCATTTTCATGAGTGGAAAAAGTGTGGCGTAATGGCTGTGACATCAACTTTAAATAAAATTGTATATCCATATATTGTACATGTAACAATAGAGGGTGGTCCATGAGATTTCTTTCAAAAATTTTACAAAAACCAACATTTTTCGTTGTATTATTAGTTTACTCGAGAGAGCGGACATTCTCATTATTTATGGAACATGATTTCAGTAATGTGGCTGGTTGGCTTCGCGGTCACACATCCTACCGTTTCCATTTCCAAGACCTCTGTGACGGTTTCTGGCTATATCTCACGAATGGTTAGCTCCATATTCATCTAAAAGGCCTGAATAATAAATAGATTGTACGCATAAGACTCCAACGACGCTCAAACGTGGAGACGGCTAATAATTATTGACGCACTATGCTGCCGAAACCAAAGATCGTCCAAGTTGATGTCTTTAATTTTCGGCCACAAAAAATTGCTTATCCTTGTTTCTGTAGCGCTTAACGTTGACCGAAATAACGGTTCCAGCAGTATTTACAAATAATATGATGCCACCTCTCCAAAATCTATAATCTCTGAAGATGCAGCAACTTCTTCACAATCACATGTGGGTTTCCCTATTCCTACAGGCGGCAGTTTTGCTTGTTAACATAGCCGCCGAAATGGAAATGTGCTTCGTCAGAGAAGCCGATTTTCGTCCTTTCAATAACACAGGCCTGCGAAATTTAACTTTTTTCAGTTTCTAGAATGGCTGTACTTGTTTCTTGTAGTTTTTTATGCGCTGAAAACGAATCTGACCTTCAAAATGCTCCATCACGTCAGGATTTTTGGTAAATGAAGCCTAAAAGGTCAAAAAATGGCCATTTTAGCCATTTTTGATAATTTTTTTTTGGGATAGAAATTTTTTTTTTCAATTTTCGACGAAAAGGTCGCATAGTACAACTCTTTAGCTTTAAAACCCATTTTTTTAAATTATTGTACGATTTTTTAAAAAAAAGTTATGACATTTTGAAATTAACAGTTTCAGTTACGCCAACAGACGTTATACCCAACGTATACGTAACTTATAATCGCACTGTCTGGGCTACACAGCATTGACTTTGGAAATACCAAATGCTTCCAACAAAACAAAAAAGGAAAAAGTGTAAATAGCAAATAGGAAAAAGTGGGAATAGTAGCAGAGCAATAGAAGCGGTAGCGGTAGCTGGAGCACACATAAATAATTTCACAAGTAGTGCTCCGGCCGACTCCAAATATGTTGCTATCCCTGCTACTACAGAGAGCACTTAAACCTTTTTTTACTATTGTTCTGAGCTACTACAATTGATGCCGTGTTTTGCGCTACCCGCTCTATTATTCATCTATTCAAGTTCAGATCAGAGCAGTGCAAATAGTGCAAACACTGAAAAAATACTATACGGAGCATCCTACGGTCTGACTCAGTTTATAATACAGTTTTGTAATTGTTTGGGACGATCTCAAATACTTAAACAAAATGTATGGGGCACATAAGGTATCCAATGTACATATATGTATATGCATGTACATAGGCACATCTTTGACACACTAATGGTATACATATGCACATACATACGTATGCACTTACATATTTAAATACATAAGAACAGTTCAGCAAAAACTCATACCAATAACAACTCGAAAAATTATACAACTGCCATACTTTTTCCACATTGTTTTCAAAAACATGTAGGCGACTACGATAAGTAAACAAAATGACTCATAACAAAAATATTCATACACTTGTATGTGAGTTTTCCATCGTTCTTTTAAAGTGTAATGGTGCTCACACTCACCAACGTAAAGGTACGTTCCGTGTCAGCTGACGCGAAAACCTTATGAGAGTCCCATGTAAATGAAAAATCACTACCGTTCCGTTCCGTAGTATCGTAGATCGTTGACGTGGGTAAATGAAAAATGTTGAATTGTTCCGTAGAAACGTGTCAGCTGATTGCGCTCCCACCACACAGTGTTGCCAAACAGTAGATTTAGAAATCATTTACAAAATAAACTTAGAAAAATTTTAATTTTTATTGAAATAACTTAAAAGCAATGTTGAATAATCTTCATTATAGATAAATGAACTAATTGCATTTGTTGGTTTTGGCTTTGGTTTATTAAACAATTTAAAAGTGTAACTGATAACGCTGATGTGTGTAAAAGTGTGTATGCAAAAATATCAATGGCAACATTGTGTGGATACCCCCAAACACAGACCGATGTATTGTGTAAATATGTAACCAACGGAAAGCAGCTGTTTTCTAAGTACTGGGTTGCCCATATTCGACGTACCCATGTGTTTTTTTTTAACCAAAGAAAAACACAATGTTTTTGATGTTGATGATAATAATCATTTTATTTGGTTCAAGTAGATTTGTGGGCATCACTTTTTGAATATGATATCTCTCAAATGGCCGCCTTGAGCCTGCACGGCGTATTGTGCCCGTTTTGCAGCATTTTCCATAGTTTTAGTTAACATTTCGGCTGGAATAGCGGCTATTTCCTCACGGATGTTGTGCTTGAGCTCTTCTATGGTCTTTGGCTTATTAATGTAAACCTTTAATTTTAAATATCCCCACAAGAAGAAGTCAGGTGGCGTTAAATCGGGCGAACGCGGTGGCCAGTCAAAATCGAAGAAAAACGGCCCAATAATGTTTTCGCACTAACGCCGCACCAAACAGTGACTTTTTCGTCGTAAAGAGGTACCTTTTGGCAACCCTCAATGTATGTATGTATGTATCCTACGGGCAACAGAAAGGGACTACGATAACGTCAGTGAGTGCTGGCACCATAAGGCTTTTACATATATTCATACACACGTAAGTGTTTTTGTCTATGTATTGCGAAAAAGATAGAGGTACATACATATGAACATACTCGTACTTAATGCATTTCATTGAGCCCTGCATGACTTTGAAACCAAAATGAAACCATAATGAGTGAGAATTAGTTTTAAATTTAGTATGCCTCTGTTTTAAATTTAGTATGCCATAATGAGTGAGAATTAGTTTTAAATTTAGTATGCCTCTGAATAACAAGTTTCGCAAACTATTGAAAAGTAATAACCCGGAATGGGAAAGTGTGAAGGAAAATGCATAATATGCAGTAGCAGAAAAGGTCCTCGACGCTATCGCTTATTTTTTTCTATCATTAGCTTCTGAATAGACATAATTTTACAGGTTGGCCCACTACCATTTCAGAATAAATATATACGTTGACAGCCAAGCTGCGATAAAGGCAATAAACTCATATGAAATTTCATCTAAAAATGTTCTAAAAAGCAGGGAAGCCATAGAGAGATTAGCCGCAGACATACGGTTGCATATCTATTGGGTACCCGGACATAAGGGCATTGCAGGAAACGAAATTGTAGATGAGATTGCCAAAAGCGGTCTAGCTCCATCTGGTAACACTAAGGGTCAATAGGTCTACCTTACCAGCCAGGTCAACCTTACCTAACCTTCATCGGGATTTTAACTTTTGCTTGTTTATGTATTTTTATAATGGATGTGCTGTTTTGTATATGGATATAATGAATAACTTAGGTTCACGTGTATTTGCTTTCAAGACACCGCAGAGGTCCAAGCTATTGATAAAGAAATGTGAAAAATATAAAAAGTATTTCATAGGGTAAAGGGTTATGGGCCAAACACGAGTTTGCTGTAGGGCACAAAACTGTGGATTTGTTCTGGCTTTATGTGTTTTTTTTTTGTATTATAACTGTTTTATTGAGAATTGAACAAGAAGTAAAGAGCAAAAATACGTTTACTATCTAATTGCTTATTACTATTTTTAGAAACTTAGAAGTGCACATACATAGTATAAATATTTATGTATTATTTCGCTCCACACCCCCCTCAGGTATAATATGGCTCACGGATGCTTCGACAATTGTTTCATTTGCCAATTAGATATCCGTCAACGATTTCTTTTTTACATTTCTAAAAGTCTATTCATACAGATTTAATTTTTCATTTTTATAGCCCCTTAATTTGGTATTCTTAGCTTTGTTCTATGTACTACATGTTGTTTGTATTTGTTCTTTATGCATAGTTGAAAAACTTGCTTTCTGCTCATTTTAATTGGACAGAGTTTAATCCTTTTACTCGTAATCAATTAATGTTTAATGTGTTCAGGCATTTTCAAAAAAACTTATCAAATCCTATAGCTGGTCTGCACGGTCACGTAAAAGTGATAATTGTCACCTAACATACTTGATATAATATATATGCCATATAGGCACAAATAATTTAATTAATTGGCCACATGGGAAAATCAATATAATATTATTGCTGTTCATATTTTTCATATATTCAATTTATTCATATATAAATTCCATTGATTTATGCCTTTGCTTTGACCTATTATGTAATTTTGGAACGTTTTTCGCTTCATAATACACATAGGAGTGTATGCATCATATTGGACAGGTGTAACTCTCCCCTCCAAAAGTTGCCAATAGGGTCCTTTCAAGAGGTTACATACGCAGATGACATTTCACCTCTTAGGTGTGAGGTATGAAGGTTTGAAATAATGCAGATCTATCTGAAATTTATTATTAAATCAAGCACGTACGCACATCGTCACCTTGTTTAGTAACTTTCCAAAGTGGCTTTCAATTTATACTTAGTTATACTCCAGAATAGGAAAAAATGCATTCTACAGGTGCCATACTGGGAACCTCTCAGTGAAGTAATCGAAAACAATTTTGTTTTATTAGATCTTCATCTAGTCGATTTCTTATACAAGAACATGGTCAGTGTGATTTTTCGAATAGCTCCCACCCATGCGCTGTACTATAGGTATGTACTATATACATTGTTAATAACCTAAAAACCGTCTAATTACAACGCCACTAATTGGAAAGCTCCTAATTTTGCACTATGTGTGGGTTGGCACGCGACTACCATTCGGAAATCTGAGAACGTAGGTTCGAATCTTTATGAAACACCAAAATGAAGAAAAAGTTTTCTCTAATAGCGATCGTCCCTCGGCAGGCAATGGGAAACTTCCGAGTCTATATCTGTCATGAAAAACTTCCTCATAAAAAAAATATCTGCCGTTCGGAGTCGGCTTAATACAGTAGGTCCCTTCAGTTTCGGCAAAGCATCAAGACGCACGCCACAAATAGGAGGAGCTCGGCCAAACACCCAAAAAGGGTGTAAGCGCCAATTATATATTATATATATGACACATTGCTTCAAAATAGTGGATACCAACGCTCACCTCGTCTCCCTGGTTTTCTTTAATGTGCAAGTCTATAAAAACATCAGAGGTGGGTGATGGCTGTAAAGCCTTCATATATGACTAGCTTCACTGTCTAATCAAAGTTATTTAAGCTTAAGTAACCGCAAAAGTATGCCACTCAGGTAAGTGAAAGGTTTTGTTCACAAGGGCAACAAGGTTTGAAAAAAGTAGGATGGCGATCTATTCGATATGCTGCCTCAAGCGTTGAGTAGTGATTGGCTGGTTGTTCGAGGATCCATAACCTGTACCCAAAAAATTCCAACCATACTCTGCGATTTAAAACTCTGTGATATTAACTTTGCTGGCGGATTTTCATTTGGGTTGTGAACTAAGGCACTGAGCTACATAGATGTGAAAAATCGACACCAATGGAAGTGGATGAGGGCAACTTTGCCATACGTACTTTTTAGCTTGTGAACTGAAAATATTGGGTTGGGGAATAAGTTCATAGCGTTTTTATATTTTGACAAGGGGTAAGTACTCATTCGATAGAACGCTTTCTGTTCTACAAAACCATATAAATTGTATTACTGAGTTATTTAATATTTTATTAGTTTTGAGGCTGAGCAATGGAATACCCAGGCGGCAAAAATTAACAATTTCGGCATCTGCTCTTCTTTGCTTTTCTGTGAGGTCAAAAAGCTGCGGAAGCAGCCCGGTACTTTTGTGACGTGTATAGGTAAGGTGTCATAGGCGAGTCTATTGCAAAGTTCAAAAATGGCGACTTTAACGTCGATGAAACGTGAAGCGGAAGGCCTTCTGAATTCGATGAAGAATTCACTTTGGAAGGAGAACGTTCGCCAAACCAACCGGGGAAAAATGAGCTGAGATAATAAAACGATTCTCAATCACCATCATTCAATGGGGTTTACCGAAAAATTAGGAGCCTAGGTGCCTCGCTAGCTCAACGAAAAAAACAAAGAAAATCGCCTTCAAATTGCTTCTCCCCAACTCGACCGTCATCTAGCAACACGCGGTGAGAAATGCGAAATTGTGCCTATACGTGTACATCAATATGAAGCAAAGCAAGGACTGGGTGGTTTCAGGAGATACGCCAAAGCTTAGAGCCAAGCCGTATCTTCATCCAAAGAAGGTCATGATATGTGTTTGGTGGGACTAAGTGGGCATGGTGCACTGGGAAATGCTTGAAAAGAATGCCACGGTCAACAAGGAGCTTTACATTGCCCAGATACAACGCGTGAATGAGGCTGTTCGACTGAAAATACCTGATCGACATGGTCAAACCATACTCCTTCAAGGACAACGCCAGACCTCATGTTGAACAAATCGTTAAAGCCGCGCTCCAAGAGCTCCATTGGGAGGTCCTTCACCATCCGCCGTGTTCTCCGAACCATGCACCGACCAATTTGAAGGGCGCTACCGTCGATAAGAAAGAGGTCCTTAAAAACTGGCTCAAGAACTTCTTTGGCACCAGACCAGGCGATTTTTGGCGGAATCGCACCAACAAATTGGTCGAGAGGTGTAAAGAGATTGTAAATAGCAACGGGGAATATATAATTGACTAACTTATGGATATAATTATTATTTTTCGTTTAAGTAAAAGTCTTCGGAAAAAACGCTACGAACTTATTCGCCAACCTAATACATTCAAATCAGACTCAATATAAGGCTATGAGCCCCGGTAACAGCTTTTACATCGGCCTATGACTAGGCCTGGAGCGCAGTTGAGTTCCAGTTGGCTTCAGTTTAAACACTGCAACGATTTGGTTGATATTAAAATAATTCCTTTACAAAATTGGTTCAATTAAGACGTAGGGTGCACAATCCTTGCTTGAGATTTAAAAAGTAGCATACATAATTACAATCATAATAGTGGCTACAAGGCAATCTGCTTGCGCCTTGTATTATCACTTATACTTCGAAATATTGAAATATGAATTGATGTTGGCGATGAATCTAATGAAGTTCTGACATTTCATTCACTCACTTCGGTTAATAAATCTTCACTGATGGAGGTGGGTAGTATATTTCTGTTTTCTTATAAGGCTTGATAATTAGTTGTTAGGTATTAGACAGGTAAAGTGTCTTCATCACAAAAGTGGCAGATTGGTGCTTGATTGGGGTCGTAAATGTAGCTGTGTGTAATCCGTGTGTGACATAGGCGGTATCGTGAGTGTATCAGTTTTTTTTAGATGCATGAGAATAATCGATATCGATCACTATACAAGTAGTTTGACATTTGGGAATGGCTAATTATGTTGACATTTCTGTTCAGTAAGGTTTGGCAAGTCATCATGAATCGTTTAGCGCCAGAACAATGCTTCCTAATTGTGAAAATTTACTTTGAAAAAAAAAAAAATCTGTTCGCGAAGTTCATAGAACACTGGCGGCATCATCGGTCCTTATTTCTTTCGAAATGAGGAAAGAGCTGCTGTTACACTGAATGGCGAGTGATACCGCCTGATATAACGACGTGCATTTTAGATAGATATGGCCTCTGAATATAGGATAGGAGAATGGGATGTGTTTTATTTGGTTGCTTAAAAAATATTTTAAATCTCAATTTATTGTATTTCTCAATGTTTGAATACGAGGTGTGGCTATTATATAGACTGATGCTAACATATTTTATTCTGATTTCAGTCCTATTTACTTATTATTATCTTCTAGCTCTAGGAAGCTGTACTTCGCGGGTAACTTTTTGACAAACAATGCGAAATTAGCTGGCACATCGAGTCGCTTCGATATCATAAAAGCAAGCTCACGAAGGAATATATGAATTGTATACATATGTTGTAGGTACCAGTGCGGTTTAGCTCGGCAGCGCGAAAGATTTCTTCCAGTAAGAGGTTGAAAAAGTCAGAAGATGGATAAGTACCTGCTGTCAACACCCGAGGAGCCCTTGCGTTGTGCGTCGTGGACAATATGTCAGTGTTGGCAAGCAACAATTCGAAGTTGGGAAGGACTTTGTCGACATTGGGTCCAGTATCAACAACAGAAATGACGTCGGAGATCCAACGGAGAATAACTCTTGCCAACAGGTGTTACTATTGGCTTAGCAGGCAATTGATAAATAGAGCTCTCTCTCGAATGACCAAACTGACACTCTACAAAACGCTCATCATTCCCGTCCTTCTATATGGCGCAAAAACATGGACGATGTCCACAGCAGATAAAATAGTTTTGGGAGCCTTCGAGAAAAAAATTCTACGTAAGATCTTTGGCCCCCTCTGTGGAAGTGAGGAGTACCGCGTACACGGTACCCTAAAAAGGAAGACGTGGAAGAGGAAGACCACATCGCCGTTCGAACAACAAAATGCTGCAGGACCTGTCATCACTTGAGATTTCCAACTGCCACCAACGAGAGCAGGACAGAAACAGCTGGCGCGCTGTTTTGAGTTCGACCTATACCGACACATGGTTGTAGCGCCACAGAAGAAGAAGATCATTAGTTTATTCAGGTCGAATACAATTAACTGCAATAGCACTCATCTGGCCCTTTACATGTATATGTCCAAACATGTGTATATGTATGTATGTATGCATACGTGCATTTATGATAGAAAACAGTTAACGCATAATTATTATGACACACGTGTCCCATTGTATTGTGTACATATAAAAAGGTCTATAAAATAAGGCAGTAAATACAATTATAATTCACGGTTTCCGTCCCAACAAGTTCAACGTCAATGACAGCGGCATTACGCAGTTCACGTTGAGCCAATATTGAATATGGCCTAGGTATTTATCCTCAAATTAAAATGTTTGTATTAGTAAAATAATAAAATATGTAACAGCAGGGATTTTAAGGTCTACATATTTAAAATTTAATTTAAAAAAAGCCACCTGTACTTGATGTGCTCCTTTTATGGCTGAGCGTGCCATGAAGACAATGGAAAGGCAAAGTTCACACATTCCATATTAAATTGTACACATTTGAATCTGCTGAGAAACAAAGCAGAGAAATAGCGACCGAATGGAGAGGATAATGCCAGAGGCGAAAAGCAGAGAAGATGGGAGTAGAATTTAAGCCGTCGACTCGAATTGACCAGTCAAAAATATTAATTCGGTAAGGTTTATATGTAAAACTAAACCATTCAAAGCTGAGTGACTAATACCATATATGTAAAACTAGAAAACTAAACCGAAGAATAAGGAAACATACACCGGTTTTACACACGGAGACATCTAGAAGGGAGACACTGAAAAATATCTTTTCATGTCTCATTCGCGGCCACACGGGCAAAATTGTTTTCGGCAACATTTTGACGTTTACTACTTTAGCACCTTCTGGTTCGAATATAACCTGGTTCGAAACAAGCCGCTAACATGTAAAGCGGAAAACATTCGTCAACAATTTCCTAAATATATCATTGAAAAATTCAAACTGGTTAAATAATAAATACTTTGTTGTTTTTTTTTTTATTTAAATATATTTATAAATTGTTGTACTTGAATAAAAAAATTAAATTAAAAATACTTCATATATAAATAATTAACTTAAAATTAACTTGATTATCTAGAAATGCGGGGAAAAATTAGAATTCAACATAAGCATATCCCATAACTATTTTAAATTATACCTACTTTATTAGCAAAAATAATTGTGAATTTCCCAAGAAACGTTCGGATGTTTGTCATCATTGTTATCTTCCGTTTGATTGAAAACCAACGCATAACTCAGAACTTTCTCCCACAAAAGAAGAAAACAAATGAAGCAATTGTCAAAAATTGCTTTAAGATTGGAAATACGAATAAGAAGAGCAAAGCGTGTCGCCAGTACAGGAGACAAATTCCCTTCTCTCTTCCGCGGCTGTCCTTCACCCGCGAACAAAATGTTTCCCTTCCAAATGTTTCCTGTGTAAATGGGCACATACTAACGATTTCCAACCTAGAGCTAACATTTCCAAAGACAAGTACGATCATGTGATAAATGATATTAATGGTATTTTGAACGTATGGAAAGACGATAAACAATAATGACCATATACCATTCGGTTGTAAAGTGTATACGGCTGAAGACAGAATAGAACCACCCTCTTACCAAGGCACTGAAGACGCAATTAGTAGGCCTAAAAATTATAAGAGCTGTGGCTGCGACGCAATCAATGCGGAATTGTTAGAAAGCAGTGGATATGAACTCCACAAATTTGGTATTGCAAATATGGTTTCTAGAAACAATGCCTACAGGACGGGAAGAAAGTATAATTGTACCTATACACAAAAAAGGTGATAAAGCCAAGTGTGAAAACTATAGACGCCTCTCTTTGCTGAATATATGCTAAAAAATATTTCTAAATATTATCTACAACAAGCTACATGAATATACTGAAAAAATTACCATCGACTATGAATGCGGCTTCAAGGCAGAGCGATCAACAATTGACCAATGTTTTTCGCTGTCCCTGATATTTGAAAAATGGCGCGCATACAAAATTATGCTATGTTGTCTTTTTATAGGCTTAAAACAAGCGTTTGACAAACTTAACCGTAAACATATTGAAAATCATTTAAAGATGTTAGACACACCTTGTAAACTAGTACGCCTGATTGGCATAGCTTTAGCAAACATTTGGGCAAAAGTGAGAATCTAAGGTAATGTCATTGCCCGTTTTGAAGTGATTTCAGGTGTAAAACGGGGAGATGCGCTTTCGTCCCTGCTTTTCAACCTGATACTACCAAATGTTATAGCTGATGTAGGTTCCGGAGGCACAATTCTTTGCAAATCTAAAAAATGGTGGCTGAAATCGTAATTATAGCCAAAAACAAAAGGGCTCTACAAGAAACATTTATGCGTCTAGAATCATCTGCTGGGATGGTAGGACTTATCATCAACGCAGAAGAAACTAAATATATGAAAGGGGCAACGCGCATCGCAATACATAGCTTGCAAATCGGCAGCTATAACTTTGAAATGGTGAATGAATTTAAGTACCTTGGAGTTATGCTGAGCACACAGCAAGATGCATCTATTGCCATACAAGACAGGATGGAAGCTACAAATAAGTTTTATTTCGCGCATATAAAATTGATGAAGTCAAGATTACTTTCTAGAAACCATAAACTACAAACTTACAAAGCTGTCATAAGACCTCCACTCACATACGGGTGCGAAGTCTGGGTTCTGAGATCCCATTAAACCTATCAGTTAAATTCTTTTGAAAGAAAGATTCCAAGAAAAATATATAGACCTGTACGAATTGAAGATGGTACTTACTGTATTCGGTGCAACAACCAGTTAAACATATTTATCCGGGTTGCAAGTGTAATCAGGTACATTAGATGGTACGGTCACATTTTATAAATGAGCTACGATAGAACTCTAAAAAATATCTTTGAAACAAATCCGCAAGGCGACAGAAGAAGAGGCTGGCCGAGAAAACGATGGAGAGATGGCATTGAAGGCGACTTTGGAGTTATACGCATATCTGATATCAAACGAAAAGTTGATGACCGAACTGTTATGCTATGATTATGATGATGAACACTATAGTTATTACTAAGAGAGTATAAATAAAACTCCTTAATGTAACTTTTAAACTAAACTTATTAAACTATCTGAAACTAAATGATCTAAGTCTGTAATTTAGAATATAAACAGTGTTTAATTCATCTCTACATTTATACGGAAGCTTAAGCCAAAGAAGAAACTATGATTCCAAGGACATTTTTTGACCAAAGACTAGTTACGAGTTTATATTTTATTTTTTCTGAATGCATAAATAAAACAGCTCTGATTTCGATAAGGGAGGCAAATAAAAGAAATATATGGAATAAAAATAAACGAAATGCTTGGAATATTTTTCGATATGATGCCTTAAAACATTTCACTTTAACTATGTCCTATGAAAATTTTACTTACGACTTCTGATATGATCTATTGTGCTAGATCGCAAGCCTTAAATTGGAGGCTTCTGATGAATTTAAGTACCTCCTCACTTTATTTGTCCGGTCCGATTTTGTGTTTCACTAAAGCAGAGTTAATTAGGATATTAATTAGGATTATATTAGGGTGGTTAAGTTTCAAGGGCCGGTGTTGAGTTTGAATAAAATACAATTATTTTAGGAAATTATTGTTTTTTCTCTTTATTATGATAATACTGGTATAGTTCAATTGCGGACGGAGCAAAATATTGGCCAAATAGCCGCCGCGGCCTCGGCGGCACATCTCCATCCGATGGTCCAAATTTTCGGTGATGCTGAGGCTTAATTGAGGTTCTATGCCGTTAATGTGCAAATTATCTCATCCTTTAGCTCTTGAATTGTTGCTGACTTATGGACGTACACCTTTTCTTTCAAATAACCCCAAAGAAAGAAGTCCAACGGTGTCAAATCACATGATCTTGGCGGCCAATTGACATCGCCGCGACATGAGATTATTCGGCCATCAAATTTTTCGCGCAAAAGAGACATTGTTTCGTTAGCTGTGTGACAAGTGGCACCTGTTGAAAACACATAGCGTTCACACACATATATTCCAATTCGGGCCATAAAAAGTTCGTTATCATCTCACGATAGCGAAAACTATTCACAATAACTGCCTGACCGGCCTCATTTTGGAAAAAATACGGCCCAATGATGCCGCCGGCCCATAAACCGCACCAAACAGTCACTCTTTGTTGGTGCATTGGTTTTTCGGTAATCACTCTTGGATTATCATTCGCCCAAATGCGGCAATTCTGCTTATTGACGAATCCACTGAGGCGAAAATGTGCCTCATCACTGAATATGATTTTCTTCGAAAATTGGTTATTCACTGTTGCCATTTCCTGCCACCATTCTGACCATTGACGACGCTTGAAATGGTGAAGAGGCTTTAGTTCTTGAGTCAATTGCACCTTGTAAGCGTGTAAATGCAAGTCTTAATGCATAATGTTCAACAACGACGAGCGTGAGAGGTGCAATTGTTGAGCACGACAACGAGACAACACTATCGCGAACAACAGCAATATTTTCTCCTACAGACCCGATTTGCTCAAACTTTTTCAGAATTTTCCAATTGTACGCACATTTGGACAATTAAATGACCGAAAAAATCACGAAGTGCGCGATATGCATTTTGATTTGAACGCCCGTTTTCATAATAAGCCTGAATAACTTTAACGCGTTGCTCGATTGTGTATCTTTCCATGGTTCAAATGCAGAAAAAAACTTGACGTTTAGGTGTGGTTCACATTCAACATCGGCCCTTGAAATTTAACCACCCTTTATATAATATCATATTCATAACGCGATACTTACGCGTAAAAATATTTAATACAAGCATTATGGCGCTGAAGTTGAAATCGAATTTGAAAACTGTTTAAGGACTACCCATATGTTTGCATTTACTTGAAAAATGAAAAAATTAAATCTTTTTTCATATGAAATTAAAATAGCTTCACGACTGACTCCCCAGTCAAATCAAAGATTTAAATAGAAAAGTTCTAGCTCGCTTAAATGCTTCCCAACAACAGAGTTACTGCGTAGATTAGGAGTGAAAACACAGACAAATCGGTAGCATACAGAAACCTTAAAATATTTGAAATCCAGAAACGCTTTTATGCCAAATATAATTAAAGAGGTCAGATGCCATTGTTAATCTCCGCGAATACACAGAAATTTTGAATGAATCACTGAATAGGCAAATGTGGTACGTAGAACTCAGCTAAATTCATAGACTAAATCGTAATCGTATAATGCTCATCTGAGCTGAAGGTTAAATATCCAACAGCAACCCTCGAAGGAACGGAAAAATTTGGCGATGCATCTTTTAATCAAGCGAAGCCAGTGCATGATCGCTTAAATAAAATTCTATTTGAGCATCTGCATAATGCAAGGTGGCATAAAATTAGCCACCCAATTTCATTTCTCATTAATTAAAAATAATAATAATTGGTACGTACACTTCTGTTAGGTGTTTGGTCGCGCTCCTCCTCCTATTTGTCTTAATGTTGTTCCACCAACGGAGGGACCTACAGTTAGTAAGCCGACTCCGAACAACAAATTATTTGTATGAGGAGATTTTTCAAGACAGAAATACACTCGGAGACTTGTCATTGCCGGCCGAGGGGCGACCGCTTTTAGAAAAAATTTGTTCTATTAATTGAATTTCATGCAACAAGATTCGAATCTACGCACTCCCGAATGGTAGTCACGCACTAACTCTTCCAGCTACGCCGGCCGCCAAATTTAGTAAATAAAAAAACTGATTTAGAGTGACGGAAATCTTTATTTAGGTCTGTATGCGTTCCATTGCTTCTCTGTTTATAGTAAATTCCAGCTGTCCAGTTGATAAGTGCCAAATATAATTGCGGCCGCCGTAGCCAAATGGGTTGGTGCGTGACTACCATTCGGAATTCACAGAGATAACGTAGGTTCGAGTCTCGGTGAAACACCAAAATTAAGAAAAACATTTTTCTAATAGCGGTCGCCTCTCGGCAGACAATCGCAAACCTCCGAGAGTATTTGTGCCATGAAAAAGCTCCTCATAAAAATATCTACCGTTCGGAGTCGGCTTAAAACTGTAGGTCCCTCCATTTGTGGAGCAACATCAAGACGCACGCCACAAATAGGAGGAGGAGCTCGGCCAAACACCCATAAAGGGTGAACGCGCCAATTTAAAATATATATACGAAGCCATTTGCGAAAATTATAGATCTTCCAATAGGATTAATTAATTGTGTGCTACCTTGTATATATATATACACATATTAGATTTGCCCCTATTTAAAAAAAAAATGCAGTTTAGTTATTTGTAGTTAAAGGATGATTTCGGTAGATGAACACCCAATATTTGCCGCAATACTAACCCATATTAATTTACTTAATAAACTACATATCAATAAATATCATGACTTTGGAACACCTTTTGCCGTACATTGAAATCCTCGCTCACCTGTGTCTAAACAAATACCCATTATCCATTCGGTAGCCAGTATAGCGGAATCGACGCTATTTTCGTTGTTTGCTGGATGCTTGGGCTGGTGCGAACGGAGAGCAAAACGAATTAGTGAAATTTATTGTCGCTATCACTTTGTCACACTGACGATATTTTATCGCACTATGAATTAGATTTAACTGCCTATGCCTTGAAAAGATCACCGGCACGGCAATTATGCGTTATTATTTCGGCCAATAAACGAAAACTTTTCGGTTTCACTTGAAATAATAATTCGGTAACTCATTCTATTGAATTTATTAAAAATTGAACTATGAGGACCCGTAAGGATTGTTTTCACACAGTTCATTTATTTCACAAGCACGTCGCCAACTGCGTTTCTTACAGTAAAAAATTCAATCGATATAAGTATGTACGTACATACATACATATGTATGTGATTGTTCAATTTTGCATTGTTTAAAGCTCCTTATAAAGTATGTGCTTATATTATATTAGTGTGTGTTTTAAGCACTTTGTAATTTTTTTAGCATTTCATTTCACATCCACACAATTTGGAAAACAATTTTTCTCGAAATACAGCTCTCGCGTTTGTACTGGGGTGCTGAGAAAGTGTGAGTGGTAGTACATTTTTAGCATTTTTTAATCACTCCTTTCTTATATTACAATACTTATTTTAATGCGCAATGCGTATTCAGTTTGTGGCACGTTTTACATGTTGTAAGGTCGAAATCAAACTGAATTTCCACAATGACAAATGACGGAGTTTTTAACTTTCCTGTCGCGCGGCTAACACAGCCCTTCCAGGATATAGACGTTCATACAAATATTTCATGCACTTCGGTGCATATACATACATACGTATGTCCGGTGGTAGTTGATATGGTAGTTAGACAGACAGACAGTGCGTTTTGCAGTTCTAGCACAGTGGCGCGCTTTTATTACACTTGATATTGGACTGCCGGAAAACTTTCTTTTTCAACTCATTATAGGGTTCTCGAGAAGCTTCGGCCACATTTACTTTGATAAACTTCACATACGGCATTTTGATTGATGATATGTTGAAATTTTTCGAAATTTAAAGAGTTTTGCGGATACAAGAACAAATCATAGCATGCTTTTGGAAGGTCGTGATTATAAGTACCTTCTCCTTTTTTATTTGCAATTGTAATGCAATGTAAGCATTCAAATATAATGTATAAAATCCGCAGCACAAAAATAAAATGAGTATAATAATTAAATATATCCATGTCCCTATATAGCTCATACACTAACGTGGAGGGGGCCTAAAATCTTACGTAGAATTCTTCTCTCGAAGGCATCCAAAACTTTTTCATCAGCTGTTGACATCGTCCATGCTTCTGCGCCATATATTAGGACGGATAGGATGAGCGTTTTGTAGACTGCCAATTTAGTTCTTCGAGAGAGAGCTCTACTTTTCAGTTGCGGATTTGAGGACAACTTGAGAGTAAAACAAATTAGTTCTTATTTTGAACAAAATTTTATGAATTTAGATTTTAAATTTAGAGTTCAACGAATTTTCTACACCATATTAAGGTATTATATATCTATGAGTATAAAACCATTTAATAAAATGTTCATTAGTTGCAATAATCTGGATCAAATCCTCCGTAGTAATATTGATCTTAACGGTATTTATTGCAACCTTCAGCTAAGAAGTGGTGTTATGAGTCAAATCTAAGGAGGTATTTTCTAGTTTGTTTCCCCATAGTTCCTTTCTAACCACGTCGTAAGCTCCTTTCTAACTACGTCGTAAGGATAGGTATTAACTCAAGTGTTCATCTACTGTTTGGTGATCGTTCCACCGGGCTAACCAGTGCCTTTCTTTTGCTGCAATTTACGCCTTGCTCTACTGTCATACTCGGACAGCCTTAAATATACACTCTTCCTTTGTTTTGCCAAAATATTTACCGCGGTTAGTACTGCATGGCGAAGGAAGCGTCTGCAGAAATTGTACGGAGACCACAGAGTCCGCGAAGCGCTTAGCCGCTTAGCCAGCTGTTGTTGTTGTTGTAGCAGCATAAACATTCCCCATACACATATTGGGCATACTGCTGAAGTGACAGTCTTTGGCCGGATATAAATTCGGGTCGTTCCGGTAGCGTAGAACCGACTGTCGTGGGAACGATAGCCGGCTATTAGTTTTCTATTGAATGAACCGGTTTATTGTGTGACTCTATTGTTCGAAAGAGAAGGTTTCACGCTCAACCACTATTGAAGTTTGCGCAAAGTGTGCGCGCCCGTCCTCGTGTGGGAAATCAATGTTGTTCGTCCAAACTAGTTTAGCCGAGGCAATGGGCAAACAGTCACGCTCTTATTCAAGAAGCGATTCTGAAATCTAGTCTTTCAGCGAGATCTGTCTCTTTAAGTTAGGTACATGGGGCCCGGTGGTAGAATTAGGAGCAAATTGAGCAAGTGCTTCAGTCAACCGATTACAACTTGCGTATAAATGAAACAGTGCTAGAGCGATTTCGTACGATAAACACTATCTTTTGAAGTTTTTGGAATGATGAAGCCCATTTGCATTTAAATGGAGGTGTAAATAAGAAAAATTACTATTAAAAGATCAGCAGCCACTTCACCGTCCCAAAGTGCATAGACAAGCAGTGGAATAATTCGAACAATTCAGATTCCAAGAGTGTCAAAATTTAGAAGAAATAATTAAAAAAAATGAAATGCGCTTTTTCTTCTTTGTAAGAGTTATTGAAATAATCTTTTGTCATTAAAAATTACATTTTAATTTAGCTTTTAATCTCTAATTCTGGCAGAATGCCGAATTTTATTATTTCATAAAAACAATTAATAAAATTTCTATACTCCTGAAAATTAGCATTTGATATTTATTAAACCACTCACTCGCCATAGTGCAACACAGAAATGAGTTTCCATACAAAATATCATAATAAAAATACAAGCAATAGTCTCCAGCCAATGTATTGTTCATGAATTATTGAAGTTTCAAATCGCTCTCACTTTTTCAATTTAGCCTCCGTCCAGTAGTGAACCCAAAACGAAACCAGAATTCCAGTAAAATACTTAGTGCTAACAAAATGGAAAACCTGTGAGATCTCCGGTTTTCTCTTTGGCAATGCTCACCATTTCGTTCTCTGTTTATTCAACCCAAATACAGGCTATTGTCCTGCTACAAGGTAGTTCTCCCTTCTTATTTTATTGACACTCCTGGCAGTCAACAGAGTTTTTCTGTTATACTTTATTAGGTACATTTGTATTATATTTATTATTTTCTACCGTGCTGAACCATACAAATATACATACACGCATATGAACATATTACTTTTTGCTACTTTGTTCTTGTTATTGGAATTGCGCGCTCTCACTGACATGACACAAAGGTGCAGGTGTTTTGATTTTGTTACCATTTGGCTGGTATCGATAGGCGGCTTTCGTGACCATACAAATATATGTATGCACTTATATATAGCCTAGAAAACGTACTACGTTATACAACATTTTTTATACAATATATGTGTATGTATATACTAGACATATATACATTTATTATCAAGTATTTTTTCATTCATAGTTTTACAGTTGGTGAGTTCCCATTCTTCTTTTCCGATTTCACCTGCCATTATTTTACTGCATGTTCGATATAATTTTATAGGTGAAACGAAATGGGTGTATTTTTTTTAATTTCGTCATCAGAAGTTAATCGCTTAACTTGCCTTCAACTTTGTGAAACCATCGGCCACATCCTTCCGGGTTGGTGACGGGACTTAAGTATTGTCCATGAATGTTGGTTGACAGGTGTTTACTGAGACATTTTTTCTGGGGATAGAGGTGATGAAAAGTGAATTTCGAAAAAGTATTTAATTTCTTGACAAAGTTAGTTTCGACGAGGTGCCTGCCTGTAAAAATCCTGATATGCCGCAGGATATGTAGGCGCCACATTAGTGGCGTATTATTATTAGAATTAAACTGTTACAAGGTTTTCAATAGGTGTTCATACTTATATAATCATCAAGAAAGATATTTTTGCCATACATTTTTTGGTATGTGGGCAAGAATTTTTCTCCAAATTTCCTCTGCAGATAACGAAAAATAAGTGGGCTAGGTTAGAATGCTTGCGCAGAGAGTGGGCCCACTTGAACGAACAAATCATATGCATTCTTTCTTATACTATTGCAAGAGAAATAAAGTGAAGGCAACCCAAGAATGATAGAAACAAGATTGCGCCCATCAGAGAGTGCATGACGTCACTTTTACCAAGTTGTGTAGTGTTGCCAACCATTTGCTCTTCGCAATAAATTTAGTGTTTTTTTATACCCAAAATGAGAAAATTTTTAAATTTGGTGTTTGTTTCTTTTTGTTTTTAATTTAAAGCTACCGCAACTATAGGGTGGGCCATGTAAAATTTGCTTTTTGAATCGGCTATAAAAAAAAAAAAAACTAATCAATATTTTTTCAAACTTTTTTTTATTTTGTAGATTGAACATTGTCATTTATGAATGAAAAATAGTATCATTAAATTGATTGTGATCTGTATTTTGGCTTGCAGAAAAGCCAAATTCGCGCAAATACGACGTAGCAATAGTTAAAATAATATTCAAAATTGGACTAACACCTATGCAGAGTTAGCCCCAGATCATGAATCGATTTTATAACAAGCCTTTCAAAATTTTATAACAAACCTTTCCTTCCGTATATTTTTCTTTCTCACAGTAATAACATGTATTGAAACAATTCAGTCATGATTTTCGTTTCCCTGCAGCGGTTTGTTAAGAATATAAATTTTTTTCGTGCATACCTATCGTCTCACTCTCTCCCTGGGGTGTCGCGGCGCACAGTTTACGAACCCGTGTCCACTGATGACTAGCAGTGCGTGAGTAATAACAAAGTAAACTAATCTTTTCAACACCTTACGAACTGCGTTATATATTTATATACGTGCAAATGTACTGAATATTGACTTTTAATATTGTGCCCTATTTCGTTAAGTTATGCTAGGTTGTTCAATGAGTTTTGCGGTTCGATAAGAGAGGGCGTTGCTACTAGCCTAATTTTTTTTATGTTGGTACACTCTTCATATGAACTTAACATACCTTTTATTTCAATCTGTCAATTCATTCTTTGTTTACAAGCCATTTAGTTTCGACGTGCCACAGTATGGAAGAAATCTGTTATCAGTTTTTTTCTTTGATTTTGGAAGATTTAAAGGCAAAGGAATTTCATTGTTGAAAGTGTATAAAGACTTTTCGCCATCAATTAGTACCGTAAAAAGATAGGTTGCTGAATTTAAACGTGGTCGTACAAGCTTTGAAGATGATCCACGTCAAGGACGTATAAAAACATCAACAATCCCAGAAACCTGTGAAAAAATACAAAATATCGCGTTGGAAAATCGTCGAGCGATTGAAAGAGATTAAGTAGAAGCATCTCATTGGGTAGGGTAAGCAATATTTTGACGCAAGTATTGGGTTTCAATAAATTGAATGCACAATGGGTGAGGCATTTGCTATCAATGGAACAAAAACACATTCGAATGCAACATTCTCACCAACACCTAGAACACGAAAGGATAAAGTGGATAATGTGTATTAGGCCGGGTCGATTTTTGGGGAGGCAAAAAAATCGCCCATTGCTCTGTGAAAATCATATTCTAGGGATCAAAATAAGAAACTTTGCCGAAGGAACCATACCTCTAAAACGAATTCTGATGTCCCCCAATTTGGGTCGAACTTTTAGTGTCTTTTGTGGGGAGGCAAAAAAATCGCCCATTGCTCTGTGAAAATCATATTCTAGGGATCAAAATAAGAAACTTTGCCGAAGGAACCATACCTCTAAAACGAATTCTGATGTCCCCCAATCTGGGTCGAACTTTTTAGTTTCTTTTCTCATGTAAAGGCCAAAAATGGTGATATTTTGAAATGATTGTATGGGGAACCTCCCAGGGGAGTTCCAGAGGGTGTGCCACTGGCATGGGTGGATCGGCCGTCCAAAGTTAGTGCGGGTCGGCCATACATTTGGACTCGATTGGAGCACTCTAAATGGTTCAAAGTGGGATTTTTCGTTCGACCCAAATTGGGGGACATCAGAACTCGTTTTAGAGGTATGGTTCCTTCGGCAAAGTTTCTTATTTTGATCCCAAGAATACGATTTTCACAGAGCAATGAGTGATTTTTACATCGACCCGCCCTAATGTGAATCAATTGATTACTATAGAATAGACTTACGTCCATCATCATGATAATAAATCAAAACAAGAAGCTAAAGAGTGGCGTGAGCCTGGCTCTTCGGCTCCGAAACTAGTTCGTGCCCGGAAATCAGTCAAGAAGGTCTTAGCATTAGTGTTTTGGACGCAAAAGGGATTTTACTTGTAGATTACTTGTGAAACAATAGATTCTGAATATTATCGTAACCTTTTAGACCAGCTGAACGAAAAAATTCGTGATAAAAGATCGAGTTTGTAAAACCAAAAAAATCTTTTTCATCAGTGACAGTGTCACAAGTGCATATTGACAATGGCTAAAATCCATGACTCAAAGTTCGAATTGTTAGGGCATCCACCGTATACACCAGATTTGGCCTCTTCCAGCTGTTTGCAGATCTAAAAAAAATCATGCGTGGAAAGCGTTTTTCATAACAGCTAGGGAAGCGTATTTTGCAGCTCATCCAGATTCTCACTTCAGCGATGAACTTCATAAAATGTTGTAGGGAAACTATACTTAATAATAAAGTGTATTTCAAACCTTAAAATTGTATTTCTCTAATCGAACCTCAAAACTTATTGAACAGCCTGGTAAATCTAAGGGAGAGGGCGAAGGTCATAATGAAAAGACGATCAATCTTTAGTAATATGAATACATAATAAATCACAAGTGGAAAGCGCCTATGAAAATATAAACGCTAATAATTATGATGTAAGAGTGAGTCACCGCAGACGAATGAGTTGAGCGGCCTACCATTGTGTGCATGAGACACCAAAATTATTGGAAAGGCGTTTTCTGGCAGCAGTCGATCGCAGTCAATGTGAACCTCCGGGTGTATTTGTAAAAAAACCATCTGTTTTTTAAAGGCGGCATAAGACTATAGGGCCCTCCATTTGTGGAAAACCATAAAGAAGCACACCACAAAGGGTGCCAGCCAAACAACTAACAAAGGATGTAAGCGCCAATTACAAATTTTTACAGGGTGCGTACGATATTTGAGAACAACTTGAGAGTAAAACGAATTAGTTTTTATTTGTAACAAAATTTACATTGGCTGCAATTACCTCCTCGATCCGGATGCGTAAACGATTGCATTGCAGAATCAAATCCTCCTTATTCATATTGACTATAAAGGTATTACTTGCAGCCTTCAGGGAAGAAATTCGGGTTTGATGATTCTTACTGGTTTCACGTTCAACTAGGTCCCAAATGTAGTAATCTAGGGGATTAAAGTCTGGGGAGTTAGACGGGCATATGTGCGGCGTTATATGTCATGGAAAATTTTCGGCCATCCAATCTTGTGTCCCCATCGCTTTGTGTGAAGGAGCAGAGTATTGCTGAAAGATGTTTGGGCTGTCATCGCGTACATTATCGATCCAGGGTTTCACTATTGCCTCTAGAACCTCGGATATTTGCAGCAGAGTTCACTCAAATTTCTTGAGTGAAGAAGTGTGGTGGCATATCATGTCCATTGTTGGTTACAACACCTAAAACTACAATAGTTGCTAGAAACTTCGTGCACATGGATTGTACTGTAGGATTAGAACATACCCACCTGTCATTCTGGCCATTTCTGCTGTTGGTATTTTGGGGTTATACAAAATTTTTTTCGTCAGAAGAAACCATAACATCCTAGCGGCTTCAGTGTGTTTAATTTTGTTTAGAAGACGTTTTGATCAGATAACTCGCTGTTCTCGTGTTTGCTCTGACAAAAACTGCCTTATGCGCTTAACGTAGGACTTTTAGCAGAGATCTTCATGGACAATTCGACGTATGAGCTCTTCAGAAACATAAATCTACCTCGCAAAGGCCCCCACTGAGTTTGAAGGGCCCTCGTCAATGATCGCTTGCACTTGTAGAATAAATTCTGCTGATCGAACAGCGACCGAACGTTCGTCATGTGTTTTGCGTTTTGCAATAGATTCTCCGCCGCCTGATACTTCCAATTTGCGGCGAATCTTATGAACGAATGAACGGGCCACTTCAGAAAATTAGAGATTTCTTAATTGGTGTGATTTGCACGTACAGCGACTATTACTGCATGTCTCTTCATTTCTTGAATTAAATCGTAGTTCTCTATGTCTTATCTGAAAGAAAAGAGAAATAATGGTTCCCGGAAGATATAGGGATTGCTCGAGGCACGTAATAAAAGCGGCAATACTGCTGCACTGATGACAATTTGTAACACTGCTGCAATTGCTCAACTGATACTTTTCTGATGTTCGGCAAACAAACAATTTTTGATGCCGATTTATTTGTATTCGCGCGCAACATTTGCCGAATTTTTGACATTTCGAACGTGATGCTCACATTATAATGTTGCCAGAATTTTACATCGAACGGGATACTTTCACAAATCATGTAACACTGCGGTTGTGATTGAAGCTCGAACAAGCCCATAGTCTCATATATGCATATCCGCAATTACCGTGTACACCCTGTATGTATATAAAAATATTGTTTTCTTCCGATCAAACATTAAAAACTGAAACGATTTTAATTACGAGTATTAATTAAACGATAGCACAAAGCTAATCGTCCGGTTTCATAAAGCTATAATTTTTGTTGATATTTACTTGAACCTTTAAACTAATTTATGTTAAGTTGAGAAAAAACTCGATTTCTAACTAAGCGTAGTGTGCACATACATATATCGCGTGAGATTTGTCCAGCTGTACAAAGGTCCAAGCCAAATTCCCTGACTACCATTGCTTGTATGTATGTTTGTAATTGTAATTGACCTCATGCCGTGTACTATATACGCGTATACTTATGATAACCATTGACAGGACATTGGACGACATTGACACTCACCAACAATCAGTGCGTGAACCAATACCACTGAACCAGCAAGAACCGGCAAGCAGTTCACGTTGTGCATATGTATGAGTGTATGCATATACTCGTATGTAAACCCATAAGCACGGTCTTACATATTATAACTCGTAACGATTGTAAATATGATGCTTAAATATTCAGACTGGAAGTAATTGTGTTGATTGAATGTTTTTATTTTCCAGACTGGAATTTACCTCTATTTTACACATTCATTATAAATACAAATATACAGATGCACATTCGCTGCTATCCATTTTATGAGTTAGTTGCGTCCTTGACTGAAAGCGGCCACCCTCAACTTTCTCTATTACTAATAAGCCTTCCAGTGCTAAAACAACAAAATTCATTGTCATGCAAGCACATGCGACGAATCGTAATCAAGCGAACATGTAAAGGTAAGCACAAGCACCGAAACTACCGGAATATCCCAAGTGTAGTCCTCAGGTAGTTTTTTCTTCGTATTGTTTTATACTGGCTAAGTGGTTAAGTGGTAGAGTAAAGCGTAGATTCTAAAACGGTTAGGTCGGGGGTAAGATTAGAATGTATGAAAAGTGACAAAACTGTATTTAAGTCAAATATCAGTTAAAAGTCAGTTATAAGCTAAATATTTATTTATCAATTTATCAATATCTTGTTCAGAACTGATACGATTTCGCAGATTGTTAACCATATCTTAGAGTTTAGCAGTGTGAAAGCAGAAAAGTATATCATACATATGTAAATAGTCGCCCTTACACAGTTTACGAACTTGTCAACAAATATATTACTGTGCTGTGAGGTGAATTCGGTCATAAAATGAAATTTTTTTATTTTTTCGTTCAAATAAATATCCCTTCAATGCAACCCCTCTCTGATGCAATGCATTTATGCCAACGTTTTTTTCCGTTCCTTGAAGACTGTCAAAAAGATGTTACCCGATAACGCTTTCAAAGCACGCAGCGATTCACACTAAATCAAGAGCTTCAAAGCGGTGTCTCCGGAGTGGATTTTTGAGCTTGCGAATAGCAAAAAACCACATAGAGCTAAGTCAGGTGAATAAGACGGTTGCGAAACAATATAAGTGGGGTTTTTGGCGAAATATTCCTGAAGTATTAATGCCAAATGGCGGCCGCCGTAGCCGACTTGATTGCTGCGTGACTACCATTCGGAATTCACCGAGAGAACGTAGGTTCGAATCTCGGTTAAACACCAAAATTAAGAAAAATATTTTTCTCATAGCCGTCGCCCTTAGGCAGGCAATGGCAAATCTCCGAGTGTATTTCTGCCATGAAAAAGCTCCTCATAAAAATATTTGCCGTTCGGAATCGGCTTGAAACTGTAGGTCCCTCAATTTGTGGAACAACATCAAGACGCACACCACAAATAGGAAGAAGAGCTCGGCCAAACACCCAAAAAGGGTGTACCGGCCAATTATACATATATAGGCCGGGTCGATTTGTGGGGAGGCAAAAAAATCGCCCATTGCTCTGTGAAAATCGTGTTCTAGGGATCAAAATAAGAAACTTTGCCGAAGGAACTATAGCTCTAAAACGAATTCTGATGTCCCCCAATTGGGGTCGTAGTTCGTGCGTTTTTTAAAGGTGGTTTGAAATTAATAAAAAAGATGTTTAAAGTATTTATTAATCAATAATATATTTTCCTTCATTATTTACAATGTCTTCCCAACGTTTAGGCAAATTTTTAATTCCCTGCTCAAAAAATTGTTTGTCCTCCTTGAGGAGTAGTTCTTGTTACTCATATGTGATTGAAGTCCACGGAAAAGGTGATAATCACAAGGTGCAATATCCGCAGAGTATGGTGGATGCGGCATTAGCTCCCATCCGAGCTCGTTCAGCTTGCCTAATGTTTGCCTTGCGGTATAAGGTCTTGCGTTGTCGTGGTGAAACAAAACTTTGCGTCTATTCACTAAAGACGGTCGATTTTTGTTAAGTGCCTCATTCAGGTTTGATAGATGATGGGAATAATAATGAGCAGTTATCGTTTGGTTTGGTTCCAGAAATTCATAATAAACAATACCGGCCAAACCCCGCTTTCAAACCTTTCCCAACTGAACTAGGTGCCTGTGAACTGTTCCATGCGATGAATTTAACCTCTGAGCTATCATATCGACTGTCAAATTTGGCTCAGCTTCCACGAGTTCGAGCAAGGCGTCGTAGTTAAAGACTTCAGGACGACCAGCGCCCGGGGCATCCTCCACGTCACAGTTACCACTTCGAAATTTTGAAAACCACTTTTGCGCAGTCTTTACACTTACGGTATCCTCTCCGTGAACAGTGTTTATTTCTGCAGCAGCAGTTGTTGCATTTTTACCACTTTTATAAAAAAATACAAAATATGCCTCCTATACGCGTTCGAAGATTCCATTTTTTTTTTTACAACACGTGCTTCTATCCGCGATTAAAATTACTAGTTGAATGCACAATTATTAAAAGAAAATATAAATACATAGTTCCGTTATATTCCGCGAATAATTTTTTGTATACAAAAATCGTACAAAAGTGAAATTATGGGTGAAATACGCACGAACTTATGGACTGACCTAATATATTAATGCCAAACAATGTAACAGAAGTTGTCCTTACATGGATCTACCCTCTTTTGTGGTATAGTATGATACTTAAATACTATTCCCTATTTATAGTACGCCTCAGCAAAGAGAACTCATAATCGAAGAAAACTGCCTTGAAAATTTATTGCAACTAGAGCTAGAGCTAAATTTATCAACATACTCTAAATTTATCAAATACTTCAAAGATTCCAATCGTAAACTCTCAAAATGATCGCCAATACATCATACTATATCACAAATATCCAAATTCACCGTGATCTCAAAGTTCCTACAATAGCTGAAGATATGAAAAAGCATCCCTCATCACACAACATAAGACTTCCATCGCACCCAAGCCCACTAACTACAGAAATTACCACCAATCCCATTTTCTTTAACAGATTGAAGAGGAAGTTAACAATAGATCCCCTGTGCTAAAAACCATAAATTGTGGAATGGTTGCACCACTGGGTGCTTTCTATGCATGTCTTGTAGGGTATCTTAGTTTTAAGTATAAATATTGTTAAGGGGGTATTCTAGTCTAGAAATTTGAAAAAATCGAAAATTTTTTTTTCAAAATTCGATAGTCTAGGTATTCAAAAATATCCCCCTAAAAGGATTTTGCAAAATTCGAATTATTTTCGAAATTACAACTATTTTAGTGACGCGACAGCTAGACTGGTTTGAGCGGACGGCGAAATTCAAACGCGTTTTTCTCAAAACTCCTTTTGCTGAGGTGGTTGACACGATATCTGAAGTTCTATCTGACCGATCCCTTTGAAATTTGGTGAGAATCTTTTTCATACATCTCTTTATCACTGGAGCATTGGATTTTGAAAAATTTTAATTTGAAGTATTTTTAAAAAATTCGTAAAGGTCAAAAAACAGGGGTAAAAAAAAATTTTTTTTTTCAAGTAGGCGCCATTTTGTGAATTTTTTTTTTTTTTTCGGCCGAGGCTCAAGATGTAGCAACATCTTTACTAATTAAGAATTTTCTTTGTTTGTTCGATTTAGATCACTACAAGGGTTGGAATCATGTCAACCAGGGAGCACTGTTTGACTAGCAACCCCTACTTCACCGACCTGTCACTGGATGAATTTTTGACTTTGTTTTTTTTTTAAAATTTTTTTTATATACCTTAAACATCAATAAATATTATATAAAAAAATGGATAGTAAAAATGTTTTTAATTTTTCTTTTATCCTAGTTAGAAAAATACCCAAAAAGTAGGGCTCTAGACCAGAATACCCCCTTAAATGTTATTAAACAGATCGCAATAAATAAATGGATAAATAATATATATTAATGATTTATAAAACTAAAAAATGCTGATAAAAAGTCAAAATTATCAAAAGAATTAATCGAGGCCGTCGTAACCGACTGGATTCAAGCGTGTACCGTTAGGAAGTGCACAGATTCGAATATTCGAATATGGCAAGCCGTCGAGTGTATTTCTCTAGCTCCAAATTAGTTGGATTTACCAAAACTCCACGTGCAGAAATACAGGTTTGCAATCTGGATGTACGAAATCATTGACAAACCCATTCTGATGGATGCGCATGCAGACTACGTCTAAGATGGATGTCAAAACTTGGAAAGATTCGAGAAAGCGAAATCATCCTCCCTATAACGGTCCTTAAAGTCAATTTCGAAGTTAATTTGAAACCAACACAAATTCTCTTCCGAGTTCAAACAAAATACAAATAATTAATTGACGAAGAGGTATTACGAAGTTCCGAACTAATACTTGCTAGACGTTTGTTTAATTCTCTACGTTGAAATAAGTTTGGGGTAATAAACTTATTAAAATGCTAATTATGTAGCATGGCTGCCAGCTGTTTTGGCTGCCAACAGCCGAAAATAAAATCGATGCATATTATATATTTATTTTCACATTGTTTGCAAAGCCATTAAATAAAATACTATGTAAAGAAATGTGGTTATTATTATTATTATAGATGTCTTAGGGCTACTCGCGCTCCGACCTTTTGTGCCAATGAAATGTGGTTAGGTTTTACTTGTCGCTCTTATCCTGGCATATGTTGTAAAAATAGATATACTTAGAATAGAAAAATATCTTGTTGCTAACTGGCTTACGAAGAACAATAATAACAATGCAATAATGGCCATGCCACGAAATGCATTCAAATGAAGTTAAAAGAAAATCGAAGAGATTGTTTGGAGTAATATTTTTATTACCAAATTTGTAATAAAAAACCCAATTAACAATTAATTAATTAATCAATCAGTGAACATGACAATTCGCGATAAAATATTTTCTTAAGGCAGTTATCTAATAGATATTTATAATAATATTATAATATGCAATCTACTCAATAAAATGTATAGTCACCACCATCAGCTGTAATGACTTCACATCTTCGACTCATACTTTCTGCGCAAGTCTGGAGGTAATCGGCTCCCAATAAGCCGATTTCATTTTGATAACTGGTTGACCGTTCATATTTGATTTCCTTTAAGTTTTTTCTTACCTTTTGCCCAAACATTTTCAATAGCGTTGACATCAAGGAACTGTGTAAGTCAGTCCAACATTTCAATCCCAAACAGAGTATTCATCCGTGAATATTACATTTGCTCGATTCCGTTCTGAATTTTCCTTAGCCCATGCAAGGATTATATGATAGTTTTTCAATGTGTGATAATGAGTGCAACGTTTTTTGAGTGCGATCTGGAATTTGAGGTCTTCTGCACGTAAACATCCCCGAAATGGGTCTTTAGATACATTAACGCCACTTCTCCTTAAAACTGCTTTAACTTCACGCATTTGGCTGTGTCACAAACAAATCGATGATCTTCTGATCTTGCTTTGGAGAGATATTTTTTTGGGTCACATCCAGGGAAGTCGTCAACTTTTTTAATTTCGTTATTTCATTGCACCCATTTGTTTGTGAACGTCTTCGACTTCTTCAAATATTTTGCTGCAGATGCACCTGAAATTTTTGGACCTTTAAGGTGTGTAAATAGAACACTGTCTTCAAATCGTTTTTCATACGTGCAACTCATTTTGCAAAAACAACGTACGCTTTCTAGATTTCTCACAAACCTAACAAAATCCAAAACGAGTATTGCATTTAATTTTTTTTATAACGGAACTGTAAGTATGAATTTTGCAGGTCACGCTTTTGTTATATAGACTGTATGTATATATTCACATATATATCAGATTGAGCAGCAGTGAGGCGTTGCCGTGTTTGATAGTGAACAATAGAAAGAATACAACATTCAAAATTTTTTAATTCTTTCTTTGAAAGTTAAAAAAAAACGCAGATAGGTATAATTAAAATAAGATCATTTTTGTAGTTATTCTAAAACTAAATTTTCGTTACATAATTGTTCTCTAAACTTCCAGATTTCCGCTACAGAGAAAGATCAACATTAGGGAATGAGTTTCGCCATGTCCATCAATGGTTCTGGTTAAGATTATTGCCTTATTTAGAAGATAAAATGTATTTCAATCTCATCTCAGAAATTCTAGATGTAAGGGTTTCCAACGTTTTCACATAGTTTTTAATTTTTAAATCGGTCTCAAACATTGCGGTGGTTCTCGCCTTACACTTTCTAAAACGGAGTTAATACAGTTTAAAAGGAGTTAAGACAAAATAAATAAGTCCCATAAATTAGAATATTTTGTCTGACAGCGTTGAGATACAATGAGTGAAACAATTGTTTGTCGATTTAAGATAAGATAAATGGATGGCCCTTGATTAGTTGAGATAAAGTCTATCAGATCCATCGTATATCCATCCAACGAATCAAGTAAAAACAGTTGATTGCCTTACAATTGGGTACACACTGACCACTAATGAATGCCTTTCAAATGACTCAGCAATACCGTTTTCCATTCTTACTGTCTAAATTGTACAAAGTGGCACAAAATTAATCATCTGTTTGTCAATTCTGTTGTTGAATAACTTTTTTACTAAATAAAAAAACATGTTTTGTGTGGTGGTAATATTTATTTTGACCTCTACGCGCTGCATTGCTTGCAAAGGGTGATCAATTTAGATATATCAGATTTTAAATTGAAATAAAACAACGAAAATTCAAATTGATTGGGCAATCTTTATTAGTTTTGTGTAGAACCATTCATGACATTTATTTTTTAAAGATAATCCCTTTCAAATGGTTACAGTGACATTACTGGAAACTGCGAAGCCGACGAGCTGGCCAGATAAGGGGCCTGTGAGGTAGTGTGCCAGCGAAAGGACGGGATCGGGATCCCCTTGACAACCTGCGCTCGCTGGAGTACTTCTGTCTATTTCTCGGGAATAACTAATGTAATGTTTCAATTTTCGGCATCAAAAAGTCGTTTATCAATGCCCGGTACCGTTCGTCATTCACTCACGCCAGGAGTCGATTTTCGTAACACAATTGTACGATTTGTAAACGCTGTAAAACAAATTATGTATTTAGTTTGACAGTAATTACACGCATCAATCTGTCAAAAAAAAAACTCTATTGGAGAAAGTACCTACAATCTGATCACTCTTAATGTTTGTAAACTGCAGCTGAAAAATGCCAAATATGATTGACGTACGACGCCATTTACAAAAATTCTTCGATGAGGCGATTAATTTTGCGCCACCTTGTACATAGCCCATCTTTTTTACGTCTGTGCGAGACTCAAAGAAATAATAATCCACTAATACTTTGGTTAAATTTCCTGATCAAGGCATACGACTCTCGTGCTTGGAGAATTGATTGGTTTGATTGGTCAAAATTGATTCTTGCTAATTCATCTTCGTGGCAATTCAAAGAATGTTATTGTGATCAGGAATGTACATAAACTTCACTCTAGAAAGTTGCAAGGCGTTGACTTCTCTTCACACGTATCATGAGTTTACTCACGTCCATATCACTAAAGGTAGTAAAGAAAGTAAGTCAACATGCCACATCATAAGCTACCCATTGCTTAAGCTGCCGCCTTGGTATGAGGTACAATTCACCCTCCATTTTAAACCGAGCCCATTGCCAATAAATTCGAGAAAATTCGCCTTATTGCAATGCCCATATTTTACAGAAGTACAAGCACTATACCTTATTATTTATTGAAGGTGTAAACGTTTTATGAGGCTAGTCAAAATGTGAATATGTCGTAAAAATCGGCAAACAATGTATTCATGTATATATGTACATTGTACATATCAGTGGCGGTGGCAGTTCTTTTACACTTTGGTTATCGACCGCTCTTTTAAAATTGCCACAAGCACTTATTGACTTAATAGTTCATTACGTGCGTACGTACGTACGTATTGATTTTAAAGTTCTTATAACTTTATTTATATACATATATATATATATATATATGTGATTTGACGAATGCCAAACTAAAAATGTCAAAATGGCTGCAACTTTGTGCGTACCTTATATATAAAAAGTGAGAAAAACTTAAAAATAGACATTTAGTATTTTTGTAATCCCTTTGTTGGAAATGCTTGGGAAAACTGCGGTAATGCTTTGGTAAGCTAAAATGCGGAAATACTTTTATTATTTTTATAAAAATATAGAATTTACTTACAAATGAAGTCGTTTTGTTTTATTAGTATGCGTTTTCCATATTCAAGCATTGTCCCACCAATTTTTTGTTTAACATGGGGTACAGGAATAAGTTTCCGCTCTCGTAAAAGAGGTGTCGCTGCTGATACTAAATATTTTTGTGTTCGCTCTAGTAATATTCTTTGAAGGTGTATATCGCGAAGGTCTTGATCGGCGTAGTTGACATTCGTTTGAACTGCAAAGATCCTTTTTTATCTGATGTCAAAAATGTCTACGTTCGTCCCGAAAAAACCGCATTTGCGGGAAGTCATACTTCATTATTACCTTTTAAAGAAAAGTGCAGCTGAAACGTGTTATATATTGATCAATATTTACGGTAGTCACGCTCTATAAAATACAACTTGTAAAGAGTGGTTTCGACGCTTCCAAAGTTGCAATTTTGACATGAGT